>WNWK01001959.1:0-37500 GCA_009830355.1 Cherax destructor
GCCCCCAGGCATACCAGTACCCATAGCCAGAAACGTTGAATATTAAAGCAATAGAAAAATCTCACAAACGCTGATATTGTAATAGCCTAAACGAAAGTAACGAGGCAATTATCAAAAATTCCGTCAGACTCCGCTATGATAAAATTAATTTTACATACAAAATTATATTGCCAATGATATGGAAGTCACTGACAATTATAGAGTACCATCCACGAGAAAGCGGGTCCATTTAAAGGGACGATAAAGAGGCACCATTTAAAGGGGAGACTTCTATAAGTTATAAAATGAAACGGGGCTCATTAAAATATACTCATTTAGAGAGGGCGGCATCTGTAATTACAAGGAAGACGGCCACGGTTATTCATCTCACAGGAATCTGAGGCAAACTGGTGCAACCTTCAGAAAATGCAGGTGTTGCACTACATTTAAGATTGTCTAATGCATTGTTATAAGAGCCCAATTTTTTGACTGTGTACTATTGCCTCAACTAAAAATGCATCTAATTTAAACAATGACTGCTTATCATGCTTAATAACTGCCGATTATTCAATATTCCTTTTAAGCCAAGAGGAACAAGGGAAGAAATTGCAACCGTTGCAACCAATTCTGTAGACACCACCAGCACGCTGTTGGAGTGAATTCTTTATCAGAATGCTACCCGGAGTCTACCTGGAGGGTATTCCGGGGATCAACGCCCCCAGTCCACGACCAGGCCTCCCGGTGGATCAGGGCCTGATCAACCAGGCTGTTACTGCTGGCCGCACGTAGTCCAACGTACGAACCAGAGCCCGGCTGATCCAGCACCGACTTTAAGTATGTGTCCAGCTCCCTCTTGAAGGCAGCCAGGGGCCTATTAGTAATTTCCCTTATGCATGGTGGGAGGTTGTTGAACAGTCTTGGGCCCAGGACGCTTGTGGTGTTTTGCACCTCTTAGGATTTTCCAAGTGTAGATTAAAATATATCTCTCTCGCCTGCGTTCCAGCGAGTACAAGTCAAGTGCTTCCAAACGTTCCCAGTAGTTGAGGTGTTTGATAGAACTTATATGTGCAGTAAAGATTATCTGTACATTCTCTAAATCTGCAATGTCACCTGCTTTGAACGGAGAATTTAATGTACAGCAATATTCCGACCTAGAGAGAACAAGTGATTTGAAAAGGATGATCATTGGCTTGACATCTCTTGTTTTGAACGTTCTCATTATCCATCCTATCATTTTCTTTGCAGTTGTGATCGTGGCACTGTTGTGATCCTTGAAAGTGAGATCCTCAGACATTACCACTCCCAGGTCTCTCACATTATTTTTCCTCTCTATTGTATAATCAGAGTTTGTAGTATACTCAGTTCTAGTTATTATCTCCTCCAGTTTTCCATAACGGAGTAGTTGGAATTGGTCTTCATTGAACCTCATATTGTTTTCCGTTGCCCATTGGAAAACTTGTTTTATATCTTGAAGATTAACAGTGTTCTCATTAGATGACAGTCTCATGCAGATCTTAGTATCGTCTGCGAAGGATGACACGGTGCTGTGGGTTACATCTCTGTCTATGTCTGATATGAGGATGAGAAACAGGATGGGGCGAGTACTGTGCCTTGTGGAACAGAGCTTTTCACTATGGCAGCTATAAGTTTAACTCTGTTTACCACTACTCTTTGTGTTCGATTGGTTGAAAGTTGAAGATCCATCTTCCCATTTTGCCACGTATTTTGTGCGCTATTACGTCATGATCCCACTTGTAAAAGGCTTCTGCATTCTGTTTTTCTTCCAGTGCATCCAAGACCATATAGTGATCCAGTAATTGCGAGAGGCAGGAGCGACCTACCCTGAACCCATGTTGCCCTGGATTGTGCAGTTTTGGGGAATCCAAGTGGTTTGCAATCGTGCTTCTTAGCACGCTTTCAAAGATTTTTATGATGTGGGACGTTAGAGCTATTGGTCTATAGTTTTTAGCTAATGCTTTGCTGCCACCTTAATGGAGTGGGGCTATATCCGTCGTTTTTATTGACTGAAATTTAACCCATGTCTAAGCTCCTTCTCCTTAACATACTTAGGGCACGCGAAAGTGGTTTCTTGCAGTTCTTAATGAACACACAGTTTAACGAGTCTGGGTCTGAGTGCATGGGCATTTTGGCAATGACTTTCTCAAAGTCTATCAGAGTTAGGGTAATGTCAGAAATCTGGAATACATTGATGGAGGTTTGAGGATCATTCATGAAAAAAACATTTGGATTGTCGATCTTTAGACTGATTAGTGGCTCACTAAACACAGAGTCGTATTGGGATTTCATTATCTCACTCATTTCTTTGTTGTCATCTGTGTAAGTCCCATTTTGTCTGAGCAGGGGCCCGATACTAGATGTGGTATTTGCCTTGTTTTTGGCATATGAAAAGAAATATTTCGATTTTTTTCAACTTCACTAATCGCTTTTAGCTCCTCCTGGGTCCTGTAAGAGTCCCTTAACTTGAGTTCGATACTTTCTACTTCTCTGGTCAGTGAATTTTTAAAAACTACTTGTATATTAGATCTTTTAAGGGCATTAGGCAGTATAGATAAATTCTCATTGTATGGGAGGACCAGCACATTCTTGGTCTGAGGTGTTATCCTAGGCTCTGTTCTATAATAAGTTTTCTTAGCTGTCAGCAAGGCAGATTCCACAAACACCTTAGGATACCACAGTTTCATGGCAATGTCAAATATTTTCCTAATGTCTTCATCTAGGAACTCCGGACTGCACACACTATAGGCTCTCAGAAAAATTGTAAGAAATACATTCCTTATAACTCTCGTCTCATGGTTGGAATAATAGTGAATGTAAGAGCACACATTGATGGCCTTCCTATATACTGCAAACTTAAACTTTCTATCAACTCGGTGTATCAACACATCTAAGAATGGAAGTTTACAGTCCACCTCTTTCTCCACGGTGAATTTAATAGACGAGACTAAAGCGTTAAGTCTTGGTAAAAATGTCATCCACATATCTGAACCATTTAGCTCTACATGGCAGGATATTTTTCAACAGTCTAGCCTCGAGAAATTCCATATACAGATTGCTCAATAAGGGGGACAACGGATTACCCATTGCCATTCCCTGCCTTTGACCATAGCATTTCCCCTCAAACTCAAACTTGCAATCAACTGCACACAACTTAATCAATTCAGTAATGATATTTTTATCAAATAAAATGATCAAAATAGAGATATTAAGTCCAGTAATGAAATCAAGAGATATTATCTCTATACTAGTGAAACCTGCCCGTGTCTCCCAAGTGAAACCTCATGATGTTATCTCTGTGAAAATGACTATATTATTCCTAAGGATAACGTTACTGTATTACCAAGTGAAACCTTATGACATATGAAACCTCGCTATTATCGAATGATGCCTCATAATTTTAAGTAAAATGTAACTGTGAAAGCAAGTGAAACCTCAAGATATTACCTCTACACGAGAAGCCTGGCGATGTTCAGTGAAACCTTGTAGCTTCTCCACAAATGAAATCTTCCTGTATTAGTGAGACGGAACCTCATGCTCACCTCCCATAAGTGAAACCCCGGAATCCCCCAAAGTGAAACCACTAAACTACAAAGAAAACCTCTCTGATTCATCTTCATCAGTGAAACCTGACAGTGCCTCTTCCACCAAAGGAAGACACACTGAATCCCCCTCATAAATGAAACCTCCACTGAATCACATTCACTATATCAGTTCCACAAGTGAATCCTCATGGCATCACCTAGCGCAATTACCCTTCCGAAATATTGCGATAATGACTGAGAAAGTCTGCTCACCAAATTTCTTCAGTCGAATACAAAGGTGACTTAAAAACCGGAAACAGTAAGAGCAGTGGAGAGAGAAAAATAAGGTGACCAGATCAGGGAACGAATGGGGTTTGAAACCATGACAAATGATTCTTAAAATTCACAGGCCAGTGCGTTAACTACTCGGCCAGCTGACTCTAATGTGATTCTTCCAACTAGGTATATTTCTATACACAAGGAGTTTAATGACTCGCCATAGGTTCAAGTCCCACCCGTTCCGTGATTTGTTTGTAATTGTGTTATTACGATTTCGTCAGTCATGAAGTGCAGAGTCTTGAAGCAGGAATAATAGTGAGGTGGTCAGTCCTTCAACCCTGGTGCCACAAAATAGAGAACATCTACAACTTTGCTGTTCATCCACTATTTATGAGGAAGAAGGCGGTGGATTTGAGAAGGACCTGCCTAGCATGGGCCAGTAGACTTGCTGCAGTACTTAACATTCTGTATGTACGAGACCATAGAGCTGAACACTTATCAAGGCTGAGATGACTACCTCAACAGCCTTGAAGTGATCAGTCCGGTTGGGGGACTGATTACCTTGTAGTTACCTCTCCACTTCTACTGCTGTTTCCAGTATTTAAGTCACCTCTGCATCCCAATGAAGAAGCCTGTTAAGCAGGGAAACACCTGTACACGTACCCGTGCAAGACACACGTGCAACCCAGCTGTTGCACGTGTGTCTTACCCCCTTACAGAATAACCCCCACAAGTGAAGCCTCATGGAGTAACCTCTACAGATGAAACCTCAGGGAATCCCCCACATCAGGGAAGCTGGGAGATCACGTAGTCTGTTTCCTAGACACAGACCCTTTTGTTGCTTATATAAATATATAAAATTCTTATCTACGTAGAAACAGCAGAGACGCGGCTTAGGTATTCTGGGCGCGTCTCAGGCGAGCGTGTCGGAGCGTCCTAACGACGCGCTTACCTTCCTCCTACCTGGGTCATCCAGGTGAGAGGGAGAGAAGAAAGGAGATGTAGGGAAGGGTAAAGGGGTAGTGAAAGGAGATGGGAAAAGGGGAAATAGGAGGTATAGGGGCAGGAATAGATTAGGATGTGGTGTGAGGGTTGTGAGAAGAGGGTGGAGGTGGGGGTGAGGACAAGAAAATTTCAGAAATGAAGGGTGGGGAGAAAACTTTACTGGGTGTTATACACCAACCCGCCCACTTAACCACAGACATCATGACACTCGTAAAAACAGTCAAATGAGTGGCTGTTGACGGAGCCATGAACAGTTGAAATACGACTGTTGTACATGAGCAGCGTGTACTGGCTGTACGTTTTCTGTTCGCTCGGCAGACTATTTTATAGTATTCTATCTTGTATTTATAACTTTTTCCGTTGCAACTTAACCTAACCCAGCCTAACCTAACCCAGAAAAGGGCTGCAAACTACAAGTGAAAGTGTGACTTAGTTATTAGGAGGATGGGTAGCAAGAACAGGTACTATGCAAAGTCCTATTGTACCTAAACCATACCACGGGTGGGGTTCGAACCCCACCCGTGGTTTGTTTGCAATCGTGTCATTATGATTTCGTGAGTCCTATTGTACCTGGCCGGGAAGGAAGAATGCCAACGAGGAAGAGATCAATAAAGCAGCCAAGAATTTTTATGTAATAAGAGTACACCAGATATTAGTTTTTTTTTTGAGTGCCCATGTGTTCCCACCACCAATGTTATGTACATCTTTTACAATAAGTTTGATACTTACCAAAATAAAAGAAGGTTATGATAAAGCAAGAATGGGGTACTCACATTGACTGCTGCTTATATACCCATGCAGGGGACAGAACTCTTATATATATTAATCAGCTGAGATCGGTTGAGGAAGTGACCTCCAAGATTGTCTCTAGTTATGTGGTAGGCTACCCTGGAGCTCACCCCCTCACTCTGGTAGACTTGTACAAATGGTAGGTACCTTTGTATGCGAAGATAAAAATTAGACACATGTGCAACATCTGGGCAATTTTATTGTAGACGTTTCGCCATCTACTGACTTTATCAATACAAATTCAAGGACATAATTGGAAGATAAGAACTATACACAAAAGATGAAGTAATCAGTCCCTCAGCCTTGGAACTGGTTTGAAGAGCATCATTCATGTACACTCCTTTGTATGTGAATGGGGAGGCTAAACTCGTACAAGCAATAAGAAACTGTGCTTTAAACTGATTGTTGATGGCATGAAGGATGTGGTTGATTGTGATGCATGTATTATAAAAGTAATGTACTCAGCACACGCCACAAGGGGTATTGGGGGAAAGGGAGGGAGAGAAAAGTTAAAATGTTGGGTTATGTACATACTTATGTATTTTATGTAATGTATGGTATGTATGTAATGTATGTTATGTAGGGTGTACATATGTATACATGCACGCATGCATGTATACATGTATCTCTCTGCATCTTTCATTCTCTCATTCTAAACTTCCTCACACTTCTAAGAACCCCTATTAGTGAACAACACTAGGAGAGACTAATCACGTGATACATTGACATCTTTGAGATACAATCAGGGTAAGGGAATGACACCAAGAACAATGGTCTCTAAGTAAGAATAACCTATGAGAGATTCTTTGTGGTAGATAGACCCCCAACCTCCACAGTGAGATGGTCTCTTAAGAGAAGCTGACCTCGTTACATAAAGAGGCGCCTCTTCCCTCAGGCAAAGCTATTCATAGCAACAGAATCACATGGAATCGACACACTTTCATCTTTCATCCCCTCTCCTCCCCTCACCTCTCCTCCTTTTCTTCCCCCTCTCTCCTTTACTTTCATTCCCTCTCCTGGTCTTTATCCTAACCTCTAACCACCTCTTCTCTCCTCCCCACCTCTCTTCTTTCTTTTCATCTCTCCTGTTTTTCTCGTCCTCCTCCTCCTCCTTGTCTCATCTGTCTTGTTTCATTTCCACCATAATTTCCTCTCATCTCACTTCTCCTACGCTTCTCTCTCCTCTCATCCCTTTCCTACCTCCCATCCCCTCTTCCCGTCCTTGGGTTCGATGTGACGATGCGCTTGAGGGAGCCTCAAAGAGCACGCACGAGCGTAGAAAACCACTGGCACTTACCTGGGTATTAGGGCCTACTCTGGCGTATATATACGTGTGGGTCTTATACAGCATATATGCGCGTGACACACATGCGTGTGTTGCGTGTACGTACGCATAACTCATATATGCGCAACTTATATTAAGCTCGTGGCATATATTTAATTTAACCCAGAAACTGTCAGTGTTTTTTTTTTTAACACTGGCCATCTCTCAAGACACGATAACACGAATAAGAAGAAACACTTTCACCATCACTCTCTTGCCAGTGGCACGCTCATACTACAGTTCAAAAGTCCCTCCACACTGTAAATATCCCCACCCTTTCTTCAGAGTGCAGGCACTACTTTTCACCTATAGGATTCGAGTCTGGCTAATCGGTCTCTCTGAATCCCTTTATAAATGTTACCATGCTCAAACTCCAACAATACATCTAGTCATAAAACCACTTGTCTCGACTCACTCCTATCTAGCACACTCACACACACACCTGTTGGATGTCCAAGCTCCTCGCATTCAAAACCCCCTTTACCCCCTTCGTACACTCCAACCTTTCCTAGGATAACCTACCCTGCCTCCCCTCCACTACAGATATATACACCCTCCAAGGCATCCTATTTTGCTCCATGTTTCTAAATGTTCAAACCACCTCAACAACTCCTCCTCAGCCCTCTGGATAATACTTTTAGCAACACTGCTCCTCCAAACCTTGAATTCCTCGCATTGTGTTCATTCCACACAATGCCCTCAGAGGAGACATTACCACTGCCTTCAGCCTCCTCCTTGATGCAATATTCACAACCAATGCTTCACACCCACATGAGAGTTGGTACTACTATTCTCTCATTTATTTGCCTTTTTTCCTAAAGTTCTTTGTCTCCACAGATGTCAGTTCTATGATTCACCTCGTCTTTTATAGACCAGCCCAACGTCTAGTCCACTCCCAAATAACTGAAATCATTTACTTCCTACATACTCCCTCCTTCAAATCCGCTTCTTTGTTACCTAATTTCTTTTCTGTGTTCGGCTGTAATTTCCTTCTTTTACATTCCCTCCCAAATTCGTTTGGGTGTGTAGGAATAATTGCATCTGGGTTCAAATCCCACTTGTCGGCTATGAGATATAGCTTTTATAAATATACCATCCATTTGTTACTTTTGAGCACTAAAATCTCCCAGACTGACAGCACGAAAAGTGAGGCAAGATGAATTCATTACTACAAGACCAGGCACTATCAGAGTTTCCAAGTTGAATTAGCATGTAAAGGGTAAAACCTTTATTCCTACTTGCAAAGGAAATTGCATGAATATCCCAGCCAGCTTGGGATATTAGTATTTGAGGTCAAATCTGACTTGTCGGCTAAGATATAAGAAAGATCAGGGACGTAAGACGGGTGGGAGATGCGCTGATCAAGAGATTATGTACAATAATATTAGTGAACAATACTTAAATAAGGGTAAGAAGCTGTTTGGTGAATTAATAGATTTAGAAAAGGCACAATATAGTGGGAATAGCGAAGCCATGTGGCAAAAGTATGGAATAAATGGTAGGTCACTAAAAGCAGTAAAAAATAAAATAATTATATAGAAAGCAAAGGACCCAGGGTATGCAGGAGGGGACACAATTTCCCAGTAAAAGGATGCCTTAAAAATGAATGTATGATGTTAATATGATTTTAACGTATTTATAGATGAGACTGTGAAAGAAATGATTGCAACTGTGTTGTGGAGAGGTATAGGTTTACAGGATAATGAATCTGATTGTATAGTTCTTATGGGAGATTCTGAAAGAGAAATCGAAAAGACTGATTGTTCTTTTATTTGTTCATTTTTATTTCCTTTTTCATACACTCCTAAATTTCTCAAAGTAATGGAGAGTAACAAAGTCAAGGCAATGAAAGATTTGATGTAAGACTAGGAGGAGGCAGTATGGGGTAGATGAGTCCATGGAAGACAGATAAACCACTGATTATACGAGGGGTAAAAAGGTGAGTAGTGTGTGAAAGTATCTGTGGAAAGCTCATCTCTTTAGACAAAAGGGGGGAATGTACCGGAGTATAGTCATACCAATGGAAATGGACTTTAAATGCCATAGCGAAGAAGAGGCTGGAGGCAGTGGAGAGCAATTTAAGCAGTTTGAGAGCAATATGTAGTGTGAATATTATACACAGAATTCGGAGAGTAGAAATCAGAAGACGTTGTGAGGTTACGATAGGTATAGTTAGGAGAGCCGAGGGATTCTTGAGATGGTTTGGGTGTTTAGAGACCAAGAAAGCATTCACTGAAGAATGGAAGAAGGAAAGAGGTTGAAGGGAAGGGGAAAAAACGAGGTGTTGAGTTCTAGAGGCTTCAACATCCACCAGGTGTGTATGAGAGTGACAGGTGCTAATGATGTATAGAGCTGTAGTATAACCTCTGAACCCCTGTTGCTTATACTTCTTGATATAATCCCAGTAATTAGCTTGCCTTATTACGCTAACTCAAGCATTAGTGTCTTGGCTTCAGGTGCTGTTTACCAAAATATTGAACAGAAAAATAAATACAAAAGCAATATAATGTGATCCTTTATTGACAAAGTTTTGCCCACACAGATGTGTTTGTGACTTGATAAAGCCCACTGTGTGGGCGAAACGTAGTCAATAAAGGATCACATTATACTGCTTTTGTGTTTATTTTTCCATTGTGTCGGTATTTTATACCATTTATTTTGCCAAATTATTATTATAAAAATCAAACCTAAGAGCTAAACCCACCAGGGCCATACAGCGCTGCTGCTTACCAAAACTCCAAAGTCCTCTTCACATTCTATATTGTCAAGTTCAATATTATTTAGTTTATAAGTGCTGGGGTTATTTACGTTCCCCAGCTTTAGTACTTTGCTTTTATCCGGATACACTGAACTGCATCTGCCACTTTTTTTCTGACCACGACATGAACTTATCTAAATCCATCTGAAGTTCAGCGGCATCTTCCTCTGAATCTATTATCCTGTCTATTTTCGAGTCTTCAGCGAATTTGCTCACATCACTTGTTATTCCCTCGTCAAGATCATCAATTATGAACAACAATGAGCCTAAAACTGATCCTTGTGGGACGCCACTTGTGACTGATCCCCCACCAAGATTTCATCCCATTTATGCAGACACACATGAGGCCTGGGGCGTTGACCCCTGGAACTCTCTCCATGTAAACACACTGCTTCATTATTGGTCAGGGAGAGTTTGCTCCACAGTACCATGAGCTGCCACTTTCTTTGGAAAACTTGGCTGGGATTCAAATAAACAATATCGTATTCTTTATCATGATCAACTGCCTCGAATGATACACTGAAAAAAAGGTCAGTAACTTAGACATGAACGACCCGTCGTGAATCCAGGTTGAGTATCATGAATCAAGTTATACTTGTGAAGATGGTCACTAATAATATCAGTTATAACTGATTCTGTACTCACCTAGTTGTACTCACCTAGTTGTGGTTGCAGGGGTCGATTCATAGCTCCTGGCCCCGCCTCGTCACTTTCCGCTACTGGGTCACTCTCCCTGCGCCATTAGCTTTATCATACCTCTTCTTAAAGCTATGAATGGACCCTGAGTGTCCGTATGGGTCTGATAATGTGTATGTGTGTGTGCTTTAGTGTACATGTGTATATATCTGAATGTTTGTGGGTGCGTATATGCCAATTTGTTTGTCTACCTGTTTGTATGTGTACGGCGATTTGTGTACATGTGTGTGTATGTCTGTCTGTATGTCTGTTTTTCCCCCGTATCGTTTTTTTTTTTTTTACGTCTGTTTGCAAAATATCGCCGCTGGTCTGTTTGTCTGCTGTCATTGTTTTCGTGCGTCAGTGTCTGTACGTCAGTCAGTGAGCAAAATATGAAATTAATGAAAGCCTGGACCTCCAAAACACGCCTCCCCTCCCCCTTCGTCCCCACTACACGAAACCTCTCATTAACCTTCGCATCTTTCTCACATATATTCCGCTTAATTATAACACGCCAGATTAATGCACACTGAGCGCTTTCCACTCGCCGGCGAGCGAAAAACTACGACACGGGAGGTCAACAACTCCGTTTGGTGGGGAATATATTATTATTTCGCGCCTCGGGAGCTTTAATTTTAGCGCTACAAAAACTCTGTCGCCAATTAGTTTCAATGTTAAAAAATGAGGCTTCTTTTCACTCACGCGAAGTTTCACGTTTTGGCGAGATGTGAAATTAGCGCATTGTTGGTATAATTAATGAATATGTGCTGTATATGCTCTGTGTTCGGTGGGTATATGAGGGATGTATCAATGTATATGTGGTGTATTGCAACATACTGAGTGAAGGTTTTGAGCATTCTTGTCATGCAAGAGTATACAAAATATGCTTTTACATTACGAGCGAATAGTATGGAATGCTTCTGATATAAACAACGATATAATATATAAATATATATAGTGTGTTTTTGTATGTGTGTGTGTGTGTGTGTGTGTGTGTGTGTTTTATTGGTTATATATGTATGATATATTTCTCCTATATACAGTGAATATGTTGGTATACTGCTAAGATTTTGTGTAGATATTATATACAACGTAGTGGTGATGTATATTGGTATAATGTGTGGGTATGCGAGTTATACTGATCGTGAAAGGAAGAGACAGATTAAGTTAGGAAGTTGGTAGGATTGTGGGAGTATTGAGGACCTCTGGAGAGTAACACTTCGGAGAAATTTTTCATTTTTATCATATACCCAGGTGTTCCTAGGTGAATAAATCTATCAATTAAAATGTACATAATAGTCACCTCCGTCAACTCGAATGTGGGTATGTTTTGGTTGGGTGTGTGGGTTCCTGAACTCCGAGGGCCGATCCCCGGTATGTTTAAGGCTCCTAACGGCTCACAATATATAGGTGGTAGAACTAAACCTGGAGTATGGGAGGCAATAGGGCTCGATCCAAGGGAGAGGAGGAAAGGTTCAATTCTTTGAATCCAGAGCATCTCATCAGTATGAACTTCTCTTTGAGGTTAGTAGCGGTGACATGCAAAATATTGGGTGTGATGTAAATGACTTTGAAAACCGACAAGTTAAAGAATGAGACTCTTGTGCAACATTTGCGCAACATTGTTGTGGATATGTTTCTGCAGCTAGCGTCTTCTTCAGTCCAAAACAGAGAAGAACGATGGAAGATGAGTAGGAGTCTGAGGTAATTCAGTCCTTCGGCCTTGAGTCGATGTGGTCTGTCCACCAGAAGGGGCCAATTTTCGTGGGGTTGACCATCAACCAGAAGATTCTTGGTGGTTGTAGGGCTGCCTGTCTCTGAGTTGTCAAGCTAAACTGACGAAATATTTTAATATTTATACCTGCGAAGGGCTCTTGCTCTATGTATGACCCCTACAGGTTTACCTCTTCCAAATATTTTGATATATAAAGACTCTTTTATGTGGCATTTTCATATTTCCATATCATTCTTATTATACTTTTCTACGGGGAAAAAGCCGAACGATTCTCTCTTAAATTAGACACTGATATGTCTCTTTGTGAGGTATACCAGGTATACTAATACAGTGAGCGGATTCACGAGGTATACTGATGAGAGTGGATATGCAATGTATACTGTATAATGTATATAGAATAGTTTTAATATAAGCGGAGACACAAAGTATAATTTCATACAGAGAGAGAGAGAGAGAGAGAGAGAGAGAGAGAGAGAAAGTCAACCAAAAACACGTTTATTTATATGAACTGTTAAAAATTAATTTAGTGTCTTTATTTACAGAGTTAATTAGTTAAATGCAAGCAAATATATATATATATATATATATATATATATATATATATATATATATATATATATATATATATATATATATATATATATATTATCAGCAAGTTTATCATAATTTTATTTTATAAAGCTCTTTAGAATACCAAAACGAGGGAATCTGGGAAATCAGGGCATCTCTTGCAGACGACGATCCTTTAATATGTAAGAAATTGACACAAGACTTCTCAAAAATTTGTGGTCATTACATAAGACTTCTCAAATATTTGTAGCCATTCCACAAGACATCTTTAGCCTGTAAAAGACACACAACATTTACCACATTACATTTGTGATTTCCCCCCCGTCATGAGTACCGTATAACTGTAAGAACGGTGGTTTGAAATGAATCAGTAAGGAGGTTGATGACTGAGAAAATCTACTTTATCATTATCAATAACATCTGTACGTATGTTATGTCGATTAGGTCCCATAAACTAAGATGTTTCAAAGTGTATGAGAAGTGCGGCCAGGTGACACTAAGTCTCCCAGGCTGTTTACAACACCTGTTGAAACAAATGTTAGGTGTTCAGATGGAAAATAGGTTGTGTACTCCCCTATATTTACTCACCTATATGTACTTGCCAATATGTGATTGCAGAGGTCGAGTCCTAGTTCCTGGACCCGCCTCTCAACTTGCTGCTTGCCAGATTTACCCTGTCCTATCTCAACTATTTCTATAACTGTACTCACCTAATTGTGGTTGCAGGGATCGAATCATAGCTCCTGGCCCCCGCCTCTTTGCTGATCGCTACTAGGTCCTCTCTCTTCCTGATCCATGAGCTTTATCATAGCTCTTCTTAAAACTATGTATAGTTGCTGCCTCCACTACACTTGCTACGCTATTCCACTTCCTGACAACTCTGAAGAAATACTTCCTAACATTCCTTTGATTTATCTGAGTCTTCAACTTCCAATTGTGACCCCTTGTTTCTGTGTCCCATCTCTGGAACGTCCTGTCTCTGTTCACCTTGTCAATTCTTCGCAGTATTTTATATGTCGTTATCATGTCTCCCCTAACCCTCCTCGTGTGTACTCACCTATTTGTACTCACCTATTTGTGGTTGCAGGGGTCGATTCATAGCTCCTGGCCCCGCCTCTTCACTGATTGCTACTAGGTCCTCTCTCTCCCTGCTCCATGAGCTTTATCAAACCTAGTCTTAAAACTATGTATGGTTCCTGCCTCCACTATGTCGCTCTCTAGGCTATTCCACTTCCTGACAACTCTATGACTGAAGAAATACTTCCTAACATCCCTTTGACTCATAGGAGTCTTCAACTTCCAATTGTGACCCCTTGTTTCTGTGTCACCTCTCTGGAACATCTTGTCTCTGTCCACCTTATCTATTCCTCGCAGTATTTTGTATGTCGTTATCATGTCTCCCCTAACCCTCCTGTCCTCTAGTGTCGTCAGGCCGATTTCCCTTAACCTTTCTTCGTAGGACAATCCCCTTAGCTCTGGGACTAGTCTTGTTACAAACCTTTGCACTTTCTCTAATTTCTTGACGTGCTTGACCAGGTGTGGGTTCCAAACTGGTGCTGCATACTCCAGTATGGGCCTGACGTATATGGTGTACAGAGTCTTGAATGATTCCTTAGTGAGGTATTGGAACGCTATTCTTAGGTTTGCCAGCCGCCCGTATGCTGCAGCAGTTTTCTGATTGATGTGTGTCTCAGGAGATGTGTTCGGTATTATACTCACCCCAAGATCTTTTTCCTTGAGTGAGGTTTGCAGTCTTTGGCCACCTAGACTATACTCTGTCTGCGGTCTTCTTTGCCCTTCCCCGATATTCATGGCTTTACATTTGGCAGGGTTAAATTCAAGGAGCCAGTTACTGGACCAGGCTTGTAGCCTGTCCAGGTCTCTTTGTAGTCCTGTGTATATGTGTTTGTGTGGTGTGTGTGTGTGTGTGTGTGTGTGTGTGTGTGTGTGTGTGTGTGTGTGTGTGTGTGTGTGTAAGGAAAGCAACAGGTAGACTAAGAAAAAAAACAAATGGAGAACGACTGTATTTTTCGATCTCGAACTAATGTCCTCTTCAGCAGACAGTATAAGAAAGAGCAACATGAAGTGAGTTAACCTCTGTCTTGGGAAGACATAACTAGTGGATACCCAGTGTTAGGTCCAACAGCTTTATCACCAAGTGAAGAAACTGGAAGAGAATAAGAGTGAGATAAGGCAAGTGAGGGTGGAGAACAATCGGACTCGCAGCAACAAGAAGAAAGTGGAAGTAACTGAATGGTCAAGAGAAGAAAAGAGGCTAAATTCAAGATTTGAAGGAGTGAAGGATCTGTGGAAACTGCTGACTCGTCTGCTGCGCTCTAGGATCAAGGAGTGCCAGAGGACTGGCACTCCTTACCCGGTCTTGTTGATGGAGACTCAAGTGAGGTACAAAGACGCTGCGTTTCGTGACAGGGACAGAAATAATAGAATTAGTCTTTTTGGTGCTGGGATGGTGAATTTTGTGGACAGGATGAGTGGCATCATGACTGAAAATGGGAGTGAATTCTTCATTCGTCTGAATGCTGGAGGTAACGATGTCATGAGAAGTTCAGGAAGGATGTTTATATTATATAGGGTATAACACATGTGTCCCTATGCCTGGGATGAGAGTGGGAATCGAAATGCTGTCAAGGGACATTAGAGTTAATTGCCAACTTAATAAGTACTACGAGGAGACGAGGGTAATGTTCGACAACTTTGGTATCTCCTACGATACGATACAGTCAGTAACGTGTCTGGGGATTTAACTAGTTCAGTAGTAATCTGGGAAACTTAAATAATTCGGAAATTGTGAATTGGCTACACACGTCAAGACGTAGTGAAATTTCGACAAACAGTAAGTTGAACTTCAAGACAACTGAAGATGTGACTTTGGAAAGAGAGATATTGTGTAGAGACGATAAAAAATATAAGCGTTCCGAAAACAGCTGAGAAGGCAAAGAATAAAATCTTTCTCAGCATTTATTATATAAACTTTCATAGTGCCTGGAACAAGACAGAGCTAAGAAATATATAGAGTGAGATGAGTCTACTGAGTGCGAAATACCAGCATTTAAATTATTTCGTACTGACAGAAACATCAAGAAAAAAAAGTGTATGGAGGAGCTGTATGACAGAAAACTTTGACAACTGTGATGAAAATAATAAGAATAATATCAGAATGTGAGTCTGTATTGTAGCAATTTTGTGAAGAAAAAAATCTGATATTAGGCTTTCAGTACCGGAATGTTCAGGGGTCGAAGACTCTTGTAGGTTTAGCGCTTCCTTTTTATTATAATCGGGGGGTCGAATTGTTAAAATGTGAAATTGATAAGATAATAATTGTTAATATATGAAAATGGATTAATCCTAGTTAATTTTAATATGAGCCAAATGACTGGAATTCCCCTGGATGTAAATTTAGTCAAACGCCATTCTTGACGTAGTCCAGGATTCTTTTTCAAATCAGTTTTGAAAATTTTGAGAGGACGTAAATTGCTTGATTTGGTTTTGGTAAATGGGAGCCATGCAAATAATCTGTAGATCAAAGAGGAGCCTGGCGCAAGCCATCAAAAATGTTACAAAAATCTGGAAAAATTAAAATTATGCAACAAACGTCCAGATTTTCACTCTGCTGATTACAATGGACTTAGAAAAGACCTGTTTAGTGTTCATCGGAGTAACCCCCAAAAAAGATGCGAATATTTTTCTAAATACTATAAAAGCAGCCCCAAGAACACACATTCCCTATAGAAAAATCCAATCAAATTAAAATGATTCGAAAAAAAAAAAAAAATCAGCGCAGAAGAGAAGAATATATTGACGAATCAAGAGAAAAGACTAAAATATTCGTATTAATACAAGTAATAAAAATTATTAAAACAAAAAAGAAGCTGAACGAGACTTTGAAATTAGTTTTTTCGTGTATCTTGGAAATAGATCAAATAAAAGATTGGTTTACTTAAAACTAACTATTTACAAGTCACAGCTAATAAGTGATAAAGAAATGTACTTAATTTCTGACAGTTTTCACTTGTCGGTCTTAGTACAAAAAGACAAATGAAATCCCAGTAATTATCGTTGTGGACCTGAGGGAAATTTTTTTTTTTCAATAATGGAGACGAGAGAAAGAAGCGGTTATTAAACAGTCGATAGATTAAAGCGAATTAAGTCCCCGGATCCCGTTGAACTGTTTTCAAGGGTTTTTAAGGAACGCAAGATAACTATTCTTTTCAGGATATCACTACAAATGGTTATCTTACCTGATATGTGGAAAATGACTAATGGGATTCCTGTCTACTAGTAGAGTGGAAAATTTCTTAGAATCCATATGTTATAATTAGAAGGGACCATTCTTACCAAACAAATCTGCGGACTTTTTTTTTTAATAAAGCATTTGAGGCAGTGTACCATGATAAAGATTATGATGATGATTTAGACCTCAGCAGACAGAGGGTTTAGCGCTTCTTTTATATTATAATAATAATCAGCAGACAAAGGACTGCTGTGAAATCAGTAGTAGGAATCAATCAAGAGTGGTGTTCCACAAGGAGAAGTTTTGGGTCCTTGATTTATGGTAGGATTCCACTGAATTTCAGGAGGATTTGGACAAGCTAGTTTGTAGAAGACAGACAAGCTATAGGAAGATTTGGACTAATTGCAAGGGTAGTCATGCAAGTGACTACTGGAATTCAACCCAAATAAGTGCACGAGGATGCATAGAAGAGGTATAGATAATACCAGACTAAGTGCTCCTTCAGAGTAGAGAAAGTACAAAAAATCGCTAAAGGAGAAAAGATCTTGGAGAAAATACCACACCAAATATATTGGTAGAGGTAAACAAAAACCACATGACATCAGCAGCCACATGGGAGGTTAGCTAATCTGAAACCTTAATATATATTTTAGGACTCTACACGACATGTCAGGTCTTATCATAGAGTGCACAGAACCCAGCACAGCGCCAACGTAATGCCAAAATAATGGGAAGTCTGAGGTCCATGTGTTTGCAACAAGGCAAGTCCCAGATCGGAAGAGAGAGAGCTGTGAGGAGAGACTAAAATGAAGTGGATCAGACGACCTTAGAAGAGAGAAGAACGAGGGGAAGTATTACTACGACATACCAAATACTCAAAGGATTTAGGAGGAGAGCAGAAAGGGACGGACTGTTTTATATGTGCGGCACTAGGAGGAGTGGCATAAATGAAAGCTTCATAAAAGAATAACACGAGCCAAAGGGATATTAGGAATTACATCTTCAAAGGAAGTGATGAAGGCGCACTCCATAAACAGTTTGAAGTGTATGTATGATGGGACCAGAGAGACCGAGAACCAATAATACCGGCAACTGCAGTTTTAGAGGCGGGGCCACATGATGTGACTCCCGTAAACACGGTGAGTATATATATGTACACGTAGATACAGACACACACACACACACACACACACACACACACACACACACACACACACAGTTCTTCCGAATTTCCATTCTACATCCGGAAACAATATTCTCCTGGGAGGTGCTTCAAGGAGCATCGTAACTCCTCAGAACTCTTTTTGGAATTTCGCATCATGTTCATGTTCACTTGCCTGCGAGTTTCGAAGCGGTCATGGCGTGTATGTATGTGTGTGGCTGTGGCTGTGTGTGCGTTTACCGTGTACCCAGCGAGTCCCAGTTCGGCTGTCATGCCTAGTTTTATGGTCATGTAAATAATGCTGGCGTGACAGGACGAAAGAAAGATATGTGATGTTGCATCCTGTGTTTTGGTATACTGTGTGTGTGTACTCACTTATTTTACCTATATGTAGTTGCAGGGGTTGAGTCTCGGCTCCTGGCCCCACCTTTCAGTTGGCAGCTGCTGGATTCACTCCAGGCTTCGTGACATATCACAAATCTTGCTCATGTCATGTTCTTTCCTCTGATTAAGATATAACAATTATGAACGGCATCAAATAGGTGGAACTTTCATGGGCTTAGGCTGCGTAGGCTGCAGAATGCATTTTCTGGTCGGCTTTAAACTTTTAGTGTAAATTATCGTGTGCCAATTTTATTAATCAAATTGTTTTCTGTAAAGTAAATATAAAATGTCTCTTCTGATCAGAAATGTGTCAGTGTTCGACTTGAAGTCGATTTATTCTAGGACAACTAAATAATGTGATTTCATGTGTCTATAATCATATGCCACCCATCAAGACCATGGTTAAAAAATTGTATGTTAGGCACATTAAACGTAATTTTTGTATTTAAAAGCTGGTCAGTCTTGGGAAAAAGTTCAGATAAATTTTGACCTTCGCAGGTCCCTCTTTGCTTTTAAGGACAAAATTCGAAGCACCGAAATGCTACTGTTCTTGCAATAAATTCCAAGTGCTACTTCTGATTGTCTTGAACCATTCCCTGTGCTTTCTTATTCAGGATATCGGTATTTTTGGTCTTTTTGAAAGGTTTCATTTTGATTTAGATTCTGTATGTGATTATCATTTTTTTAAGATTTTTTTTATATTTAATTACATATGTCTTGTGAATGCCTCATCTGATACCCTTCAAACCTTGAATGCTAATACTAAACTGCATTATCAGCTTATGCTGTTGTCTGAACTATTCCAATTACGTGCATTGCAACATTGGGAACTGGGGGTAATGCAATACGGAGAGAGCTTTCTCAGAGCGAGCAGCGAGAGAAATAATATTTTCACTTACAGTTTGCTGTATGTTTGTATACGTATTGGTTTCAGTGCCCCTTACTCTCTCTCTCTCTCTCTCTCTCTCTCTCTCTCTCTCTCTCTCTCTCTCTCTCTCTCTCTCTCTCTCTCTCTCTCTCTTCTTCTCTCTTCTCCTCTCTCTCTCCTCTCTCTCTCTCCTTCCTTCTCTCTCTCTCTCTTCTCTCTTCTCTCTCTTCTCTCTCTCTCTTCTTCTCTTCTCTTCTTCTCTCTCTCTCTCTCTCCTGCATCAAGGACGAACGGCAGCCTCAAACACGACTAGTGATGGAGTATAGTACGTAGAAGCATTGCTGATATACAATGCAGGTTATAACCCAGCGGATTAATGCACAAACGTTATGTAATTGCGGCTTAGAGAAAACGGGATTGGTTGTGTTATCAATTATGACTTTAATAAACGAATTGAATTTCCTCTCTGATCCTGTCTTTACTCCCTTCTCCGCTCCCTTTGTATGGCTTACTCCCCCACCTGCCTCTTGCTTATTCCATTTTATTTTGCCTTTCTTATCGCCCTCTGCTCCTCCCTTTACCTCTTCCCTCTGTGCTGTCAGTTCCCTTTCAAGGGGTGCCTTAATACCGATAAAGGGCTATTAATCCGAGGAATTGGAACTACTGTACCCTTCCTCGAATCGAACCTGATCGCCTCTCATTTCCCCTGGAACTGCATGACCCTTTCAGGTTTAGTGCGTCCCTTTGAATATAACAAACCCACTAACAGGGGAATTAATTAGACAGGCTGAACATTTCGGCCTACTTCTGAGGCCCTTTTCACGAGGCACGAATATTCAATATTTTTTTAAATTTTATTTAACAGGTAGTAGGTGTATGTTGCACTGGCCAGTGAGTTGCTACACTTTATTCACTTTTCACACACACACACACACACACACACACACACACACACACGGGAAATCGATCTGACGACACTGGAAGACAGGAGAGATAGAGGGGATATGATAACGGCTTATAAGATACTGAGAGGAATCGACAAGGTCGACAGAGACAGGATGTCCCAGAGATGGGACACAGCAACAAGGGGTCACAGTTGGAAGTTGAAGACTCAGATGAACCACAGGGATGTTAGGAAGTATTTCTTCAGTCACAGAGTGGTCAGAAAGTGGAATAGTCTGGTAAGTGATGTAGTGGAGGCAGGATCAACACATAGCTTTAAGGAGAGGTATGATAAAGCTCATGGAACGGGTAGAGTGACCGAGTAGCGGCCAGTGAAGAGGCGGGGCCAGGAGCTGTGACTCAACCCCTGCAACCACAACTAGGTGAGTACAACTAGGTGAGTACACACACACACACACACAAAAAAGTCGACCTCAAACTGAGGCTCTCTTCAGCTGATACAATACAAGGGTAAGGTATAGGTAGTATATATAGGGGGAAAGAGAAGGTCTTGTCATCTATGAAGGTGATAATAGAACTGAGACGTCTGTGCTACGTTATCACGGGTATGGGTCATCTGTACCTACATTCCAGATCCGATTAATTTGTGGACCCCGCTGGCCCAAAACACAGTCTCGTTATTCGGGCACTTTTTGGAGGAAATTATCTAGACTCCTCTCAAAGACTTTTTATTCTTGCTCTAGGAGTGTTTCTGATATCTTCTGGCAAGATATTTAAAGTCTAGGACTGCATATGTTGATACAATGTTCTCTCACTGTGCCCAAAGCGTCCCTGCTTTTCACAGGGTTTATTCTACCCAATCATAGTCTCTCTTACATCGGTTTGTTGTTATGAGAGTGTGCAAATTTGGGATCAGGTCCTCAAAGTACTTTCCACGTGTACGTATATTATCAAGTATCCCCTTCTCTTCTCTTCTCTCCAGCGAGTACATATTTATGACTTCAGACCATTCCAATAATTTAAATGCTTTACTTACTCTATGAGGGCCGTAAACCATTGGCATTATTTCATTAGTATTTCATTCGTCCTAAAAGTTCTCATTATGCACCCCGTAATTTTCCTAGCCGTCGTGACATTTGCCTTATTGTGGAAAGGTCATGTGACATTGTTACTTCTAGATCCTTCACATTTCTTTTTTTTACTATTTCGTGCCCCGTTTGAGTCTGTATACAGTGTTCTTTTAAGTTCTTCATTCTTTACATATCTAAGCAGTTGGAACCTGTCACCGTTAAAAGTCATGTTATTTTCCACTGACCATGGAAAAACTTTTCTTATATCTCCTCGCAGTTTTTCCCACATATCTACCGATGTAATTTTAATGCTTATTTTGGAATCAGCTGCAATTTATAAAAGACTGTGGCCAGTACTTTTATCTATGGTATGAAGACAAGCCATAAAGGAGCCAGAACCGTGCCTTGGGGTACTAAATTTTTTACTTTGCTGATGCTAATACTGCCAATAATAATGATAATAATGATAATACTGCCTTATTTTGTGTGGACTCACCACATGGTAGCATTTTTCAAAAGCCTTTGTGAAATTCGTGTATATCACATCTGGTTTTTGGTTTTCTTGCAGCGCGTCTGTGGTTTAGTAGCTGAGACAGACATGATATTTCAGTGTCTTTATTTATCATCTCAGATAATGAGGATATGATTTGGCTAGGAATATCTATAATGTCTGGTGGGTTAATGCTGGGTAGAATAGAAACTGGAGTGTAGAGGAGGAGAGTGTAAGAGAGGAGAGGTGTGAGAGAGGGAAGAGAGTGTAGAGAGAGAGTGTAGAGAGAGAAGTGTAGAGAGAGGAGAGAGTGTAGAGAGAGAGTGTAGAGAGAGAGTGTAGAGAGAGGAGAGAGAGTGTAGAGAGAGAGTGTAGAGAGAGAGTGTAGAGAGAGAGTGAAGAGAGGAGTGTAGAGAGAGAGTGTAGAGAGAGAGAGAGAGTGTAGAGAGAGAGTGTAGAGAAGAGAGAGAGTGTAGAGAGAGAGAGAGAGAGTAGAGAGAGAGGTGAGAGAGAGAGGTAGAGAGAGAGAGTGTAGAGAGGAGAGTGTAGAGAGAGGTGTAGAGAGAGAGAGAGAGAGAGAGAGAGAGAGAGGTAGAGAGAGAGAGAGAGTGTAGAGAGAGAGAGAGTGTAGAGAGAGAGAGTGTAGAGAGAGAGAGTGTAGAGAGAGGAGTGTAGAGAGGAGAGAGAGTGTAGAGAGAGAGAGAGAGTGTAGAGAGAGAGAGAGTGTAGAGAGAGAGAGAGTGTAGAGAGAGAGAGAGAGTGTAGAGAGAGAGAGTGAGAGAGAGAGAGTAGAGAGGTAGAGAGAGAGGTAGTGAGAGAGAGAGAGAAGTGTAGAGAGAGAGGTGAAGAGAGTGTAAGAGAGAGAGGTAGAGAGAGAGAGGTGAGAGAGGAGAGAGTGTAGAGAGAGAGTGTAGAGAGAGAGTGTAGAGAGTGTAGAGAGAGATTTCAAGAGTAAATTTTATTTGAAGAATTCACTGTTGAAACAAAACATATTAGCCGTCACCCATAATTTACTTGAGGTTAAGTGGAAGTAACGTAGGTGAGAGGAATTTCAAGATGTCTTCAACAGTTTTTCAACGCGACATCCACACTTTCCCTTTAAGGTTCATTCACCGGTCTTTCCACCTACAAAACTCTACCCTGTTTTTTTTTTTGTGTGTTTTAACCAATTTTCCCATGAATCCCTTCAGTGATGCTATCTTGTTCACACACTGACAGCACGTTAAATAACCTTCCCCCTATCTCACACAAAAAAATCCAATCCCCACCAAACATGCTCACAGAAGCCTGCTGCTGGACTCTCTAACCACTATCACTCAGAACTTCATTCGTCCCGTCCTTCCAGCTCTTCCAGGGATGTCCCGTCCATCCAGCTCTTCCAGGGATGTCCCGGATTTATACACTCTCCAAGCCAACTTAAATTACCAAACTTGTTATTAAACTTTCTCCAGCTCTAATCTCCGGGAAATGTTTGAAGTGTTATAAGCGTGTTCTACATTTTCCCAGCTCAAGGACGATGGGAGGGAACGAGAGCTAGAATTTTGTGCCAGGTTGTGTCACCGGGAGATGGTTTCTGTAATTACACGAGCATGGTCACTAGTACAAAGCCAAGTGCAGGTATATTAAAGATTTACTAATGCACAAAGAAGAAAGTTTATTGGTACAGGTAAAATAAAAAATGCAGGCACAGTTGTCGGCATAAATACACCGAAGGATTCCTGAAGGATATGTTCGGGGTCATCGCTCCTGCGGCGCGGTCCCAGACCAGGCCTCAGGGATCAAGACTGTTACTGCAGGTCGTACGCAGTCCAACTACAGCCCAAATGGTCAGGTAGTGATTTGAGGAACTTGTCAAGTTTAATCATGAAGACGGTTAGAGGTTTGTTAGTAATGAACTTCATGCACTTAGGGAGTTGAAAAGTCGGGGTCCTCTGACACTCGTCGAGATCTCTGTTAGTGTACTCGTCAGGCCCCCTGCTTCTTACTGGAGGCATTTTATAATGTCTGCCAAGTAATTTCGGCGTTCAAGTTTGGGATCCGTCCCTCCATAGTTTTCCATTTGTGAATTATGATGTACCTTCCTCGCCTACGCTCCTAGGAATACGGTTGAAGGGACCTGAAGTGTTCCCAGTAGATCAGATGTTTGACAAAGTACACAAGGGCAGTGAAAACTCTCTCAACGTCGTCTGCCTCAGCAGTCTGGTCTTTCTGCACAACATTAATACCACATTTAAAATACTTCTTTATATTACTGTTAAGAGAATTAATGTATCCGCAGATTAACCAACGTAGGGATCTTGCTTCCATAACTCCTTGTGCTCAATGATCCACACGGGTTTAGCGCATTACATAAAATGAAATTAATTCTCTTAAATTAGAGGAAATGTTAAGACA
Organism: Cherax destructor; assembly: GCA_009830355.1. Taxonomy (NCBI): domain Eukaryota; kingdom Metazoa; phylum Arthropoda; class Malacostraca; order Decapoda; family Parastacidae; genus Cherax; species Cherax destructor. Next base: position 24,177 of record WNWK01001959.1, read on the forward strand.
TTAGTGGGAAATCGTGTTTACCTGTGTTGGTAAATGCAGCCAATTGTCTCCCGCTTTCATTAGAGTTATTGTCTGCATTCATGGGAGAGCGCTAAACCGGTAGAGGGGCCATACAGTACCTGATGAATGGGTGGTAATTAAGTCTGATCCAAACAAGCAAGAAGGTAACTCATATTTCGGGGAACAAGAGCTCATGTATACATGTTTTACCATCTGTGTACGTGCATTCATGTACGCTGTCTTACCTGTACAGGTGTAATCACGTTTTCCAATAACTGTGCAAACATTTTCATATTCTCCAATAATTTTGTGGATTTAGTTATTGATGGAAGTGTCACGTAAATAATAATGTTTCGTAATTGTATAAATGTCATAGATAAAATATTTATCACTACTGTGTGTTGTATAAACCTAGCATCACTAGGTATTCACACCTCAGTGTATCTGTGTATATACAGTGAGAGGTGTATATCTATACATATACACTTAGAGACGTATATCAGTATATATTCATCGAGAGGTGCATATTTATGCATATATGCCATCAAGTGTATATCTGCGTATATACACTGCACCCTTAATGACTGGCGAGCAGTCAACGTTAGAGAGCCACCAGACGGAGGTTTCTTCCAAGACTGTGGAAGCTGCATGACCCAGGGAAGACTGTGCAAGCTGCATGACCCATGGAAGACGCCTTGTGGCTGGCAGCTCCGCACAGCAGCTGTTCTTGGCATGAAAGAATTATAGGAGAGGTTCTGCAATGCGGTGGTCGTACAACACAGGTGTGTGTGTGTGTGTGTGTGTACTCACCTAGTTGTACTCACCTAGTTGTGGTTGCAGGGGTCGAGACATAGCTCCTGGCCCCGCCTCTTCACTGGCCGCTACTGGGTCACTCTCCCTGCGCCATGAGCTTTATCATACCTCTTTTTAAAGCTGTGTATGGAACCTGCCTCCACTACATCGCTTCCCAAGCTATTCCACTTCTCGACTACTCTGTGACTGAAGAAATACTTCCTAACATCCCTGTGATTCATCTGAGTCTTCAACTTCCAACTGTGTCCCCTTGTTGCTGTGTCCCATCTTTGGAACATTCTGTCTCTGTCAACCTTGTCAATTCCTCTCAGTATTTTATATGTCGTTATCATGTCCCCCCTATCTCTCCTGTCCTCCAGTGTCGTCAGGTCGATTTCCCTTAACCTCTCCTCGTAGGACATACCCCTTAGCTCCGGGACTAGTCTTGTTGCAAACCTTTGCACTTTCTCTAGCTTCTTTACGTGCTTGGATAAATGTGGGTTCCAAACTGGTGCTGCATACTCCAGTATGGGCCTAACGTACACAGTGTACAGGGTCCTGAACGATTCTTTATTAAGATGTCGGAACGCTGTTCTTAGGTTTGCTAGGCGCCCGTATGCTGCAGCAGTTATTTGGTTGATGTGCGCCTCAGGAGATGTGCCTGGTGTTATACTCACCAAAAATATCTTTTTCCTTGATTGAGGTTTGTAGTCTCTGGCCCCCTAGACTGTACTCCGTCTGCGGTCTTCTTTGCCCTTCCCCAATCTTCATGACTTTGCACTTGGTTGGGTTGAACTCCAGGAGCCAATTGCTGGACCAGGATTGCAGCCTGTCCAGATCCCTTTGTAGTTCTGCCTGGTCCTCTTCCGATTGAATTCTTCTCATCAACTTCACATCATCTGCAAACAGGGACACTTCGGAGTCTATTCCTTCCGTCATGTCGTTCACAAACACCAGAAACAGCACCGGTCCTAGGACTGACCCCTGTGGAACCCCACTCGTCACCGGCGCCCACTCTGACACCTCGCCACGGACCATGACTCGCTGCTGTCTTCCTGACAGGTATTCCCTGATCCATTGTAGTGCCTTCCCTGTTATCCCTGCCTGGTCCTCCAGCTTCTGCACTAATCTCTTGTGTGGGACTGTGTCAAACGCCTTCTTACAGTCCAAGAATATGCAATCTACCCACCCCTCTCTCTCTCTTGTTTTACTGCTGTCACCCTGTCATAGAACTCCAGTAGGTTTGTGACACAGGATTTCCCGTCCCTGAAACCGTGTTGGCCGTCGTTGATAAGCTCATTCCTTTCTAGGTGCTCCACCACTCTTCTCCTGATAATCTTCTCCATGACCTTGCATACTATACATGTCAGTGACACTGGTCTGTAGTTTAGTGCTACGTTTCTGTCTCCTTTTTAAAAATTGGAACTACATTTGCTGTCTTCCATACCTCTGGTAGTTGCCCTGTTTCGATAGACGTGTTGAAGATTGTTGTTAGGGGTACACATAGCGCCTCTGCCCCCTCTCTCAGGACCCATGGAGAAATGTTGTCCGGCCCCATCGCCTTTGAGGTATCTAGCTCGCTTAGTAGCCTCTTCACTTCCTCCTCAGTTGTGTGTATCGTGTCCAGCACCTGATGGTGTACCCTACCTCTCCTCCTTTCTGGAGGCCCTTCTATTTCCTCTGTGAACACCTCTTTGAATCTCATGTTGAGCTCCTCACACACTTCGTAGTCATTTCTTGTGACCTCCCCTCCTTCCTTCCTCAGCCTGATCACCTGGTCCTTGACTGTTGTTCTCCTCCTGATGTGGCTGTACAACAGCTTTGGGTCAGATTTTGCTTTCGCTGCTATGTCATTTTCGTATTGTCTTTGGGCTTCCCTTCTTACCTGTGCATATTCATTTCTGGCTCTACGACTGCTCTCCTTATTCTCCTGGGTCCTTTGCCTTCTATACTTCTTCCATTCCCTGGCACACTTGGTTTTGGCTTCCTGTACCTCTGGGTGAACCATGGGCTCATCCTGGCTTTTTCGCTTTTCCTGTTACCCTTGGGTATAAACCTCCCCTCAGCTTCCGTGCAAATTGTTGTCATATATTCCATCATCTCGTTTACCGACTTCCCTGCCAGCTCTCTGTCCCACTGAACTCCGTGCAGGAAGTTCTTCATGCCCACGTAGTCACCTTTCTTGTAGTTTGGCTTCATTTGTGCAGCCCTTCCTGCTTCCCCCTCCACTTGTAACTCTAGTCGAAGCTTAGAACCATATGATCACTGGCCCCAAGGTGGCTTTCATGTGTGATGTCCTCAATGTCTGTGCTACTCAGGGTGAATACTAGGTCCAGTCTCGCTGGTTCGTCCTCCCCTCTCTCTCTGGTAGTGTCCCTTACATGTTGGTACATGAGATTTTCCAGTACCACCTCCATCATTTTAGCCCTCCATGTTTCTTGGCCCCCATGTGGTTCTAAGTTCTCCCAATCGATTTCCTTATGGTTGAAGTCACCCATGATCAGTAGCTTCGCCCTGCTCGCATGAGCCCTTCTGGCCAATTCGGCCAGTGTGTCAACCATCGCTCTATTACTCTCATCATACTCTTGCCTTGGTCTCCTGCTGTTCTGTGGTGGGTTATACATCACTGCAATTATCACCTTTGGACCTCCGGACTGAAGTGTTCCTATTATACAATCTCCTGCTTCTCCTCTGTCCCCTCTCTCCAGCTCCTCAAAATCCCATCTGTGTGTGTGTGTGTGTGTGTGTGTGTGTGTGGCGTGTGTGTGCGTGCGTGCGCGCGCGCGCAAGACTACAGAATCAATTCGAGAATACAACAGTAGTTTAAGAACATCTGAATATTATTATTCGTTAAGATATCTGCATCAAAGGATAAAAATAGACAAGTAGTAGTAGTAAAAGTAGTGGTAATAGTAGTAATAGTAATAGGTCACTCAACTCTCAGACCTGAAAAAAATATACAAAACTAAAGCAAGAACAAAATAACGGTCAATGAAAGCAACGAAAATAAACACTCAACACTATTAAATACTATTATTCCAAGTTATAATTGCCAGCATCACTTTAAAACGATAACAAATTTAATACTAGTAAAATTAAAAAACTCCTCTAAAAGTTCCCGAGGTCCCTACAGGCACCTCGGAATTATGAAACCCTTGACGATGGCGGAAAGGCCTGGGAAACGGTGGATACATAAGGAGAGCGTGTGGTGTAGTGACCCCAGGTCATACCCAGTACAGTGTGAGTGTGGGGGTGTTGTGACCCCCAGGTCATACCCAGTACAGTGTGATTGTGGGGGTGTTGTGACCCCCAGGTCATACCCAGTACAGTGTGAGTGTGGGGTGTAGTTGACCCCCAGTACACAGTGTAAGTGGAGTAGTGACCCCCCAGTACACAGTGTGGGATGTAGTGACCCCCAGATCATACCCAGTACACAGTATGGGGGTATAATACGAATAACTACCCCCCACACAGCAGTGTGGGTGCAATGATTTTTGTATTTTTTCCGTCATCTATATATTTATAATACAGAGAGAAATAGAAAGGGACCGAAATATTATAAAGTGTGTCGTTATCTCCTTCTATTTTCTAATTCTTGAGACGTCTGTCACTGAGAGATCGTCTCCCCTTTATTACTCTGTCTCTCCTTCCATCCCTTTCCTATAAGATAACTTCTTCTGTCTCTCTCACTTTGTCCCATTCTCTATTTTTGTCTCTCTTTTCTGTCTGTCTGTCTCTCTCTTTACATTTGAAAGCCTTTTTATTGTTAAGAGATATGCAGATAGGGAACAGGATGAAATTGGAGCCGTCTGTGGGCCTCTCTCTCTCTCTCTCTCTCTCTCTCTCTCTCTCTCTCTCTCTCTCTCTGATCTCTGACAACTCTTAACGACCCAGGGTCGCGCCGCAGTGCCTCCCATTCCCTCCCTCCACCCATTCCCTATTCAAACTACCCATTACCCATTCTAGCCTCTCCCTGTTCCCCTTTCCAGCTACCCATTCCAATCACCCATTTCCCCCCCTCCATTTCCCCCACCACCCCTCATTCTCAACTCCCCCCCCCCCAACCTTCTCGTACCTCCCTCTTTCTCTCCCTGCCTTTCCCTCAATCTCCCTCCCCTTCCTCTCTTCCCTTTTCCACACTTCACCATAATGACCTCTGTGTCCTACCATGCAAGTTTCCTCTGTAGATGCGCTGAGTGAAGTACACAGATACGACAACTACGGTGTGTATGCGCAGCCAGTGTATACCATGTGTATGTCGTGCACACGAGGGGACACCACGGTGTATGTGCAGTCAGTGTATACCATGTATATGTCGTGCGCACGAGGGTAGAGAATTTAAGCGCATGATTCTGATGTGTATTCAAGACACTGTTTCATGTATGAATATATGTATTAAGTATGGGCATTATGTATGGCTATTATGTATAAGCAGTATGTGCATTATAAATGTGTATTACGAATGTACATAGTGTATGTGCATCATATGTACACATATATTGCTTGTTGAATGTATATTATAGTGCACTATGCCTGTAAATTATTTGTATGTATGTGTATTATGACTGTATATTATGTAGACATATATGCAGTGTATATATTATGTGCTGTGTATTGGGCATATTGTATTAATTGTATTAATTACAGCAAATGTGCTGTTGTACATTGTGTTATGCGTTACCGTAGTGTTGAAGATGAGTATTTATAATTGTATTAATTACAGCAAATGTGCTGTTGTACATTGTGTTATGCGTTACCGTAGTGTTGAAGATGAGTATTTATAATTATGTATGTGTAATGTACTACAAATGCATGATTTCGGCTTAAGTAGCAACGCTCTTCTTGCCGAATAAGGCAAGCGAAAATTTGTGTATGCAATAATTTCGCAAAAATCATTCTGAATCTAACGAAAAAAATAATTCACTGTGTTTGTTTATTATTAAATTATTGTAAACTTATCTAAAATATATTTAGATGGATTAGGCTAAATTAAATGGCGTTTGTTATAATAAGGTTAGGTAAGTTTTCTAAGGTTCTTTTGGTACAAAATTATTAATTTTCACATTAACATAAATGAAAAAAATATATCTTTAAATATATAAGAGAAATTTTTAGAAAAGACTTAATTTTAAATGAGTTCTTGCTAAGTGACCAATTTTACCTATTCGGCACGACATATATATATATTCAGAGATCAGATATTGAACGAAGCAAAAATTATTTTCGTAACAAAACAAAACATCCAGAATTGTTCCCATTTGTCTTCGCTTCTCTCCAAACGTCATTGTTTACATCCCCGGTGTTCATTCGCCACTACAACGTAACGCCGGCGTCATGATCGTAAACACATTCGTCAATGATATTCCCATCAGAGATGCCACAATATGGATACCTTTGGCCAACTTATATAAAAAAAGTGTAATTAGTAACCACACTCAATAATAACCCGCATAAACAGAAACTCAGAAGACTGATTGATCTGTATATTTCCACCTCCTTCTGGATCCTCTCCAGCAGGAGGAGGATTTCAGAAGGATCTGAGTTACTGTCTCCTTGCGGGTTATCGCTGAGCATTGATAAGTGCTCATAGCACTTTACGTATTCAGGAAGCTCCGCAACAAACATATCTAAAGAGAGAACCCAACAGTATCTATGTCTAAACAAAGAACTAACAAATAGCCATGTCTAAATAACGAGCTCATTAACAGCCATGTTTAAACAGAGAGCCTAACAATACGTCTCAACTGGGGGTTCAACAAAAGCCATGGTTAAATAGGAAGCTCAAACGATAGCCATGTTTAAACAGAGAACTCAACGATAGTGTATCATATACAAGCAGTGATATAAACGATACAAAGCACTGACAGAGGGCGGACTCAAGGAGCGCAAGCTGTGAGGTGCGTACCGTCTTCGACAACTCGAGACTAAGTGAATATGACGAACTCCTTAAGAGCCTCAACCTTCATAGTTATTTATGCATAGTCTAAGTTTTGAAGAAAGACACCCTCGTTCTCCTTGCTGTGGAATATATTTGCAACGAACGAACTCTCTAGTTTATGTAAACGAAGATAAAATTTCTCAATATGCTGGGCTACTTGTTTTAGGAGAGAAGAGTCGAAGATATTTTGTTTAGCATATATATTGCAGATAAATATCTCCCTGGCATTGTTACATGGTAATCCCTTGTTGGTCTGGCTGCAAATATCACCAATCTACTGCTTCTGTAAGGTTATTGGTGTGAATATTTTTGTTTTTTGTGTATTTTGTGATTAGCATTTGTAATTTTGTGAGATCACAGGAAGCATTTAAGTGACGCAGTAAGGTTAGTGGACAGTGTAGAAACACGTTTAGTGGTTCAGTATCAGATATGATCAATTAAACTGTTAGCTGCAAAGGTCATCACTTATATTCATACATTATTAGTCAGTTCACAGCAGGATTCGATCCTGCATCAAATTACATAGTGCCTTCTCCACTCGTAGGTACGTAGTAGGTAGGTAGTACCCTCTCCACTCGTAGGTACGTAGTAGGTAGGTAGTACCCTCTCCACTCGTAGGTACATAGTAGGTAGGTAGTACCCTATCCACTCGTATATATGCAATAATCGCAATCAAGCGATTCACAGGAGGAACTTGAATGATAGCTCTAGGCCTTCCTTGTTGCAATCACATCAGGAGCTTGCAATGTTGCAGAAATGAGTAGGAAGTCAAGGAAGATTCGTTCAAGGGAACGACTCTAGCTAGAATGAAATGGCACCAAGCAGATCAGTGCCAGGTGTCAGAAAGATGAAATCAAGATATTAAAACAGTAGTAGTAGAGGTATAAAGAAACCCATCGACATTAAATATTTAGTAATGACGTAGCGAACTCAACATGCCGTCAGGATTTATATTGTATTATTACACAAGACTTTAATATTCTGATCTCATAGTATCTGGCATCTATCAGTATGAAAATTTCCATCATATAAAGAAAATGGGGAAGCAACAAAAAAAGGGCAAACTCTCCTATTTCCAGAGGCTGGCCCAATACCTCTCAGGTAAACACTGGTTTATCCATGAGATTGATTGGGACCAGCAAAAGATACTCATTTCGTCAGTGTAAAGCTTACATTCACGACAATCCAGCGAGTTTAGGTAGGAATCTGGCTTCAGATTGTGTACAATGCCTTCAATTATAAAGTTATCTATTTTGAATAAGCCACCACTATTATTATATAATAAACGTTTATCATGCTTTAAAATTGCCGATTCTTTAATATTTTGCTCAAATCACGAGGAACAAGGAACAATGACTTTGGCCTATTGACCAATTTGCAGAGTTATTGCAAACCCTAATGTGGTTGAAAATCGCTTTTGATTCCTGTACAGTACGTATTGAATATAAGTGTTGTGATATCCTAACATCTAGAGGTTTGTAGGTCTGTCCCACAAAAGTTGCAACCATTGCAAACAATTCTGTAAACCTCACCTACACAATGTTGAGGAGAATTTTTTATCAAAATGCTTTTAACAGTCCGTAAATTCTTAAAAACAACTTGCATGTTAAATCATTTAATGGCATTTGGCAGGACAAATAATTTCTTATCGTATGGGACAACCAGCAAATTCTTAATCTGAGGTGTTATCCTAAATCCAGATCTATGATACGTTTTCTTATCTGCCAGCAACGCTGACAGCATAAGCTGATAATGCAGTTTAGTATTAGCATTCAAGGTTTGAAGGGTATCAGATGAGGCATTCACAAATATTTTTCTAATTCCTTCATCGAGAATATTTGGGCTGCAGACTCGGCAAGCTCTCAGAAACATAGTGAGAAAGACGCTCCTTTTCACTCTTGTCTCATGGTTGAAATAGTAGTGAATGTATGAGCACACAGTGGCCTTTATATATATTGCAAACTTGAACTTTCTATCAACCCGGTGTATTAACCCTTCTAAGAATGGAAGTAGAATCTAAACCAGCAATCCTACTATTGTGTAAAACAGTTAGTTGTCCGTTTCACACTCATTTGGCGGACCGGTAGTACCTCCCTGAGTGGCTGTTGTCTACCAACCTACTACCAAAGGACGGTAGTACCTCCCTGGGTGGCTGTTGTCTACCAACCTACTACCACAGGACGTAGTACTCCGGTGCTGTTGTCTACCAACCTACTACCACAGGACGGTAGTACCTCCCTGAGTGGCTGTTGTCTACCAACCTACTACCACAGGACGGTAGTACCTCCCTGAGTGGCTGTTGTCTACCAACCTACTACCACAGGACGGTAGTACCTCCCTGAGTGGCTGTTGTCTACCAAACCATTTTCATAATCAGTTCCAAGTCATTGGTGATAAACCACAGACAATTTTAACTAAAGGAGAAAGTTTCCCCGCTAGTGAGACCGACAACAGTGAGGAAGATGGTGACTTATCGAGGAGACAGTGTTGTCCATACCTCGTTGTCACGAGATAGGCTTCTGCGGGTCCCTTACTCTAGCACTTTTCTGTGAATATACTATTAATAGTGAAAAAAACAAATCTAGTTTAAATAAAAAGAAAAAAAGAAAAAACAATAAAAGCCTTAAGGAGCGGAGACGTTCAGTACAAACATCTTTATCCCAGACAAGATTCCAAGCAAGTCCCACCAGCCAAATCTGTACTCCATTTCCTGAACATTCCTAGAAGCTCAGCGCTTTATGAGAAGGAATTTTGCCGACCTGATTTCAGATCCCCTACGGCTCTGTGGAAATTACATTATCTCTGGATATTACATTGCAATATTGTAATTCTGGCATCATACTTCCCTTGTAGACCATGGTATACTGCCCTTTTGGTGGAGGATATGTCCTCCGTCGTATAAGTTTATATCGACCTTAAGAGAGCCATCACTGCCGGTATACGAGGGAAACGTAAGAACTCTTCTCTATTTGCCTTTGCTATTCACTGATACACACACACACACACACACACACACACACACACACACACACACACACAGGAGCAATGTATCGACTCCTGCAACCACAAACAGGTGAATACAAACAAAAATAATGCAATTCATTCATTGAAAAATAGAAAGATGGAACACTATTAGCATGAGTTCTGGTCATGTAACTCTGCACTCTGAAGACAGCCTACCAGCAGAATATCCCTGCTTCTTTAATTATGCTTATTCAAGTCTGGTCACCACTCTGCTCCTTTGAATAGCAAACACTTAAGACAGAATTAATACAAATGATTACTGTCGACAGAAATGAAGAACGAACAGGTGTAAAGCACCTGTGTCTTACCTTCACTGAAGTCAGAACCCCACGAGCACAGCTCTGCTGCTACAAACACCGAAGACCAAACACCAAGTGTGTTCGCCTACTGGAATCCCAAATCGTAAAAATTAATCGCACATATATGCAGGAGCGCACACGAAGTAAGTCATCCTCTAACACACACACACACACACACACACACACACACACACACAATCTAGAGCTACTAGGAAACAGGGACTACTTCACTAGTGTATGATTACATTCCCGAGGCGAGAGCATGATAAGAGTTATCGGAAAGTGAAAAAGAGATTAGCATAATGGAAAGGAAAATATGGGAGATTTTTTTTCTCTTCTCTCTCACCCTCTCTCTCCGATCCCTCTACAAGTAAAGAAGCGGATTCCAGAGAAAAGTAATAATATATCCACAGAAAAGTAATAAAATATCCACAGAAAAGTAATAATATATCACATATGTGTACACATACACAACAAAATGCAAGAAGGCAGAAGAAAGGTTCCTAAGGGCAACAGAAATAATGGGAAGACCAAAACGAGTCCTTGGTTTACCCGAAGGTATAGAGAGGCAAAGAAAAAAGGGAACTAGAGAGTGGAAAAAGTACAGAAGGCAAAGAACCCAGAAAAATAATGAGATTAGTAGAAGAGCCAGAAACGAGGATGCACAGATAAGGAGGGAGGCCCAGCGACAGTACCAAAACGACATAGCATCGAAAGTCAAGTCTGACCCGAAACTGCTGTATAGCCACATTAGGAGGAAGACAACCAGATGATCATACTGAGGAAAGAAGGTGGGGAACTCACAAGAAACGATCAAGAGGTGTGAGGAGATCAACACGAGATTTAAGGAAGTATTTACAGTGGATACAGGAAGGACTCTGGGAAGACAGAAGAGAAAGGGACACTAACAAGGATTATACCAACAAGTGTTGAATGACATATGCACAACTGAGGAGGAGGTGAAGAAGCTGCTCAGTGACCTTGATACCTCAAAAGCGATGGGACCGGAAATCTCCCCGTGGGTCCATAGAGATGGAGCAAGATGCTGTGTGTGCCACTAACCACAATCTTCAATACATCCCTTGAAACAGGGCAACTACTTGAGGTATGGAAGACGGCAAATGTAGTAACCATTTTTAAGAAAGAGACAGAAACGAGGCATTAAACTGACGTGTATAGTATGCAAAGTCATGGAGAACATTATCAGGAGGAGAGTGGTAGAGCACCTGGAACTGAACAAGATTATAAACGACAACCAGCACGAGTTCATGGAAGGCAAATCCTTTGTCACAAACCTTCTGGAGTTTCACGACAAGGTAACAGAAGTAAGACACGAGAGAGAGGGGTGGGTTGACTGCATTTTCTTGGACTGCAAGAAGGCCATCGACACAATTCCCCACAGGAGATTAGTGCAGAAGCTAGAGGATCAGGCACGTATAACAGGAAGGGCACTGCAATGGATCAGAGAATACCTGACAGGGAGGCAACAACGAGTCATGGTAAGAGATGAGGTATCACAATGGGCGCCTCTGACAAGCGGGGTTCCACAGGGGTCAGTCCTAGGACCAGTGCTGTTCTTGGTATATGTGAATGACATGACGGAAGGGATAGACTCAGAAGCGTCCCTGTTTACAGACGATGTGAAGTTAATGAGAAGAATCAAATCAGATGAGGATCAGGCAGGACTACAAAGCGACCTGGACAGGCTGGACACGTGGTCCACCAACTGGCTGCTCGAATTTAACCCCGCCAAGTGCAAAGTCGTGAAGATCGGGGAAGGACAAAGAAGACCGCAGACTTGAGTATATGCTAGGTGGCCAAAGACTGCAAACTTCACTCAAGGAGAAAGATCTTGGGGTGAGTATAACACCGAGCACGTCTCCGGACCCACACATCAACCAGATAACTACTGCACCATATGGGCGCCTGGCAAACTTGAGAATAGCGTTCCGATACCTCAGTAAGGAATCGTTCAAGACACTGTACACTGTGTACGTCAGGCTCATACTGGAGTATGCAACACCAGTTTGGAACCCACACCTGGTCAAGCACGTCAAGAAATTAGAGAAAGTGTAAAGGTTTGCAACAAGGCTAATTCCCGAACTAAGGGGAATGTCCTACGAAGAAAGGTTAAGGGAAATCGGCCTGACGATACTGGAGGACAGGAGGGTTAGGGGAAACATGATAACGACATACAAAATACTGCGAGGAATAGATAAGGTGGACAGAGACAGAATTTTCCAGAGATGGGACACACAAACAAGGGGTCACAATTGGAAGTTGAAGACGCAGATGAGTTAAAGGGATTTTAGGAAGTATTTCTTCAGTCACAGAGTTGTCAGGAAGTGGAATAGTCTGGCAAGTGAGGTAGTTGAGGCAGGATCCATACATAGCTTTAAGACGAGGTATGATAAAGCTCACGGAGCAGGGAGAGAGAGGACCTAGTAGCGATCAGTGAAGAGGCGGGGCCAGGAGCTGAGTATCGACCCCTGCAACCACAAATAGGTGAGTACAAATAGGTGAGTACAATCTCTCTCTCTCTCTCTTAAATTTAACTCATTCTGTCGTTTTTCCTTAAAATTTCATTCGTTTTTTGTTTTAATATACCACTTTCAGCCACTCTTGTCTTGTCTCGGTATTAAAAGAGGAATATTTCTTTCCCGTTCTTTTCTTAACCTCTTTCCTATTATATATAGACGAGAGGAGAAAGAAAAGAAGAAATTAGAACAGGAAACTGCAAAGATAAGGAACACAGAGAAGAGAGAGTAAAGCCTGGTCCAGCCCTGAGGAGGGATCAAAGCCTGGTCCAGCCCTGAAGAGAGAGTATAGCCTGGTCCAGCCCTGAGGAGAGATCAAAGCCTGGTCCAGCCCTGAGGAGAGATCAAAGCCAGGTCCAGCCCTGAGGAGGGATCAAAGCCAGGTCCAGTCCTGAGGAGAGAGTAAAGCCTGGTCCAGCCCGGAGGAGAGAGTAAAGCCTGGTCCAGCCCGGAGGAGAGAGTAAAACCTGGTCCAGCCCTGAGGAGAGAGTAAAGCCTGGTCCAGCCCTGAGGAGAGAGTAAAGCCTGGTCCAGCGCTGAGGAGAGAGTAAAGCCTGGTCCAGCCCAGAGAGATGCCAGCCTTACTGTCTTATAATGGCGGCCACAGCCCAATTTCATTTTCTTGAAAGCTTACATCCGGTGTCCCTCAGGCAAACACGTTGCAGTTTATGTTACGAGGACGACCTTGCCTGGCATGAGACGACCTTGCCTGGCATGAGACGACCTTGCCTGGC
>WNWK01001959.1:42500-172500 GCA_009830355.1 Cherax destructor
ACCTATAATCGCTGAATTTATCCAAACCGCTAAGCCTGAGTCGGTAATATAATGCAAACATAATAGTAATGTATTAAATGAATATAGGGATGTATTATAATGAATATAGGGATGTATTATAATGAATATAGGGATGTATTATAATGAATATAGGGATGTATTATAATGAATATAGGGATGTATTATAATGAATATAGGGATGTATTATAATGAATATAGGGATGTATTATAATGAATATAGGGATGTATTATAATGAATATACGAAATTTGAGTATTTTAGTGAAGGTATTGAAAGAAAATAGTTTCTGTAAATAATAACTGTGTTAGCTAACCTTGAAGATGATCCTACTAGTGAAGTGTAAGACTTAGTGTGTTTGATTCACCCAACTATTCCTGGTATGCCTGCTGTGACTGCATGGTTTGGTTTGGTAAGGTTTGTCAGGAAAGAGGACAAGTGTTTCCTGACGCGGGGCTTAGTCATATGATGACCCACAGCTGAAGATTTTGGTCATCTGACCGAGGCTTTCCTTTGGTCATAGTTATAACCATTTGACCATTAATTGATGTCTAATTAGTGAATGCATGGTTTCTAAATTATCACCATTTATGCACAGATTCCCAACTTTTATTTTCTAAGTGTTCGTGATAAAATATATGCTTTAGATTTTACAATACGCCCATCGCTTCCGGTCCTAAGCTGCCTCCTTTTTTGTGTGTTTAAATTTCACTGGGTAATTATATGGAAATATACATTAACCTAAAGGAAATAACCCAGAATATCACACAATTCTTCAAATAACGTAAGGTCGAATTGAAGAATGAATTAAAATAGGCGAATCATTTCTCGCACACCCACCACAGCAGGTCCTGGGAGAGGTCATATTGACACACAAACCTTTATATAGGAGATTCTGACATAAAAATAGTTGCATTCCTGATTTTTTAGCTTACAAACGAGTTCATTGAGTAGAAAACAATAGTTCAGACTATGGTTATATTTCACACATGTTTGTACCGCAGCTAAGCAGTTGAACAGCATTAATTAGATCCCATGTGTTCATTTGGTAAGTAAGAATGTGTGTAACGTGTATCTTTATAAGTACGTCTGTAACTTACGAAGTATGCAAATTATTTGTTATTCTGATAGGGTTTTTTTTCAAGTGGTGTGTGGAGAAATTTCTCCAGGAGGTGGAGTATCGGCCCCTTTCAGCCCCTTTCAACATGAGGGACAGCCCTCTCAGAAAGGGCAGTGGCGTCTTGTTTGCTTCCGCGTCAAGTAATTGGACACAGATGCTTTATCAGCATGTAGCAGACTAGCCATGCCACTTCCTTGTAAGATACGTCACGGCTGACAACTGTTGCAAATGTGATTGGTTAATGAGAGACAATCGATCTCTTACTGTAGTAGGAAAATTAAGAAAATCCTACACCCACTTTAGTACCATGTTAAAGATAGCATACACAGTCGTCTAAGCCCAGACATCAAGAAATCAAACATCCTGCATTGCTTCCTGTAGAAGTTTGGCAAACAAAAGAAACATGCTTGATCGGCTCTCCTTTTGTGTGTCGGCTGAAGCCCAGGGCGAGTGAGGGCCAGCTGGGGCCAGCGGAGGGTGTCATAGATTAGATTGCAATAAACTTCTGACTGAGGAGCTTGTTACGAGAGCGTGTATTGACCTAAACAACGAAAGAACAGTGCTACCTCATCCTTACTGACAATCTCCATCTACACAAATTAAATAATATAAAGAAGTGTGCACAGCTTCTTATGACATTACTGTGAGATGAACAAATAGACAAATATTGAACGTATAGTGACATTGCGTGTGTTACAAAGTTCCAGACTAGGATGGGTGACATTCCTCAAAGACACTTCTTCAATCAAGACAGCGGTTATCCGGGTGATACTTAAGTGTCCGATACAAATACCCAGGTAAGTCTGCTTAGCCATTTATAAGTTCAGTTGACTGCGCAGTTAGGAACTGATGTATGTTCTAGGCAGATTTATCATACATACGGTTAAACGCGGGCTTTTTAGCCCAACAGAGCAAGTACCCAGCATTGTTCAGTATTCAGTTACTGAATGTATATTGCTATACGCTCTTCAGGGGCAATTATTCACATACTCACTTTATACTTATCCCCAACAGCTAAGTGGCGGTAGAACACACTGGGTCACATCGGAGGAGCTTTCTGGGTGCAGTTGCAGAAAGCTGACCCAGCAACAAAGATAAGTACAGTATTTCCTGTGTTCCTGTACAAATTGTTGGTGTTCTACAAATGTAAAATTTACCACATCGTGGGTTGTATCGCATATTGCATTCACGCCTAACCTAAGCGCATTATTTTATATCATCAGCCTTATATAATATTTGCCCGGACAGGTATCCAGGCAGGGGTCTGTGTCTTGCCATGACCAGTCAAAAGTTATCAGCAATGAAGTTCCATTTCCCACTTCTCTGACCATTGAGCCAACTTACTTAAGTAACTCTATTTCTACATTAGGCCACAGCTGCAGGTGGGCTTGCAAATATCGTAACATTTGCTACCTTTGTGAAAAGGACTGGGCTAAGGACGGGCTAAGGCACACCACAGGTTACATTCAACCACTCTGATACTCTCTTGTTTTTAAAGCACTACCAGTTTTCTCGCAGTGAGTCAATCATTAATCCAGGAGTGAAAACTGTATGGCATTACACAAGACTTAGTTTGCCTAGATATTCTTTACGTAGTTCTGTATTAAAAGCTTTCTGAATCTCTGTGGCGAACTTTGAGACCCAATTTGGTATGTGTAACTAAAGAATTCTTTTAAATTCTTAAGCAGGAAATTTTATTTAGATATACAAGCTGACTCTCAGTTAACAAATTGTCTTCAAAACATATTAAAAAAAAATTCCTAGCGAATCTTTCATTTAAGACGATAATTTAAAACGTAATGAAATAATTCAGTTGCAGGACTTTTTAAGTACCCTTCTTTCATGTATATAGCGAATTACCGACAGTCTCCTAGCTGTCTTTAAGAAGAAACTTGATATGCCCTTCCAGCCAGCTCCTGATGAGCCGGTCTGTGGTGCTAAGGTTGGACTATGGGGAGCCAACAAGCATTTAGGAAAGTGACCTCCAGAACCATCAACAGATAGGAAACGCACAGGCGTGTCCTGTTCCCTTTCTAGGACGTCGAAGTAACATTTGCTGTTTACCAGCTTTCGACACTTTGTCCTCTTCTAGTAACTCGAAAGCTAGTGGGAACGCAATTTGGTAGACTTTCACAATTTTAGATGACAGTTCGCATAGCATGGGTGATCTGCTTCGAGATTTCTGATTTGAAGCTTTTAAACTCCAGGCCCGTGGTTTACGCACTTGCCTGGAGGTTTTAGGACACACTCGCCACGGGTTCAAGTCCCACCCGTTTCGTTTTTTTTTTCTTGCAATTGCTATTAAGCTGTCGGGAAAAAATTATGAGATACAGATCTAATATAATGCAAAGAGGAATACAGATCTAGTAATAATACAAAGGGGATACAATTCTAGCTATCGTGGAAAGGTCTGAAGAGATACAATTCTCTTCAGTGTCAGTAATAAAATCTGTAGAGATATTTTATATAATTACTGTGGTGCTTTTATAATTAGTGTGGCTTTTGTTTAGCTCTTGTTTTACTTACAGTGTAAAGGGATATCGTATGTTGGTATCTTTGTGATAACCGCATTGAGATAGCGTTCTTACTAGGGTGTAATGGAGTAGCCTTTTAATTAACATTCTAATTACCGTGTCAAGGAGCACCGTCCGCAGAGATATCGTTCTAATTACGTTGTAAAGGGTAGCGTTTCAACTATCGTGTCAAGAAGCAGCGTTTACAAGGACATCGTTACAAATGCCGCATAAAGGAGACAACAGATATAAAGAGCATAAAAGAAACAACAGATATAATCAACATAAAATAGACAACAGATATAAGCAACATACATAAAATAGACAACAGATAAAAGCAACATAAAATAGACAACAGATATAAGCAACATAAAATGGACAACAGATATAAGCAACGTAAAACAGACAACAGATATAAGCAATATAAAATAGACAACAGATATAAGCAACATAAAATAGACAACAGATATAAGCAACATAAAATAGACAACAGATATAAGCAACATAAAATAGACAACATATATAAGCAACGTGAAATAGACAACAGATATAAGCAACATAAAATAGACAACAGATATAAGCAACATAAATTAGACAACAGATATAAGCAACATAAAATAGACAACAAACAAACAGCATTCTGCCTGGTCAGCCCTTCCTTTCTTGTTCCATAATTCTCCTTATGGAAGGAAACAGCAAAAAAAAAAAAAAAAAAATCTTAGAGGAAGCTAAAGAAAAAGCTACAATATACCGAAAAATGTAGATATTAGGAAAGCAACAAAAGGAAGACGAGGATCTGTGTAAAACTCCAATAAAATTGCAGAAAAGTGTTGATTGTAAGGATGATATATAAAAGACACACGATTAAAAACAAAACAAAAAAAACTTAGTCTTTTGATAAATTCTCGAAGAGAGGAAAAAGAAAATCAGAAGAGAAGAGAAAAATATGAAAAATAGAAAAAATATAGGGTTAACAAAATAAAAAAAAGACTAAACTAAAAGTTAAAAGATAAAAAATAAAAAAAATCGGCTGAATTTTTCGACACATGAAGAAAATCAGGTAAAAAAGAAAGCTAATGTTATTTAAAAAAATACATGAGATTACCAGAAGAATGCATAAAGAAAAAAATAAAGGATCTTGGCAAAATGACTTTCAAACAGGTGGGTAAAAGAAAGTGAAAAGTAAGAGACAGGTAAGAAGTTGAGAAAGATGAAAAAGGAAAGAATAAAGTTAGAAGAAAGCAAAGAGCAAGTTAAGAGAAGGCGAGAAGAAATTTAAGAGAAAGCTAGGAAAAATTAGAAATCTAGGAGAAAAATAGAAATCTAGGTGAAAATTAGAAAGCTAGGAGAAAATTAGAAATCTAGGCGAAAATTAGAAAGCTAGGAGAAAATTAGAAAGCTAGGAGAAAATTAAGAGAACTTATAGGAGAGCAAAAAGTTAAGAAAAATAAGGATAAATTTAAGAGAAAGCTAGGAGAATACTAAGAGAAAGCAAGAAATTAAGGGAAAGCAAGGAGAAAGTTAAGAGAAAGATAATGTGAAGGGAAAGCTAAGAGAGGAGCGAGTTGTTGTCCCCGGCCCCCAGGTGGCCTAACGCGAAGTAAACCTGGACCATTTACCCGCAATTATCCAGAGATTTCGTCCGCCCGATGCTTTTACCTATATTAAATGGCGGCGGTGAGTGTGCGAGCTCCTTCCCTAGCCTCCTAACCCCCTCAACACGACGACCTCCTACCCACTCCTAGTCCCCAACCTCCACTTCACATCAACCCCTACCTGTAAAGAGGGGCTATGATTAAACAGTTTCGTTCTAATGGGATGGAAGAGTAGGAAATGGAGAGAGAAAAGCAAGAGAACGATTGGAGGCGTGGAAAAGATTAGGCAGAAAAAGGGAGAGGAATGAATTTCAAACGGCAGGTAGGAGAGGAATAGGTGGAATGGGAATGACAGAGAGACGAGGAGGAGGAAATATTTCAGAAGGGTTAAGAGGGATAATACAAGGAGATGCATAGAATAACAGCATAAATTGGATAGAGGAAACGGAAGAGGTGAGAGGTAGAGGAAAGGTGGATGAACGAGAGAATCAGAACAAGTGGAAAGGAAACACAGAGAGAGAGAAAGAGAGAGAAAGAGAGAGAAAGAGAGAGAAAGAGAGAGAAAGAGAGAGAAAAGAGAAGAGAGAAAGAGAAGAGAAGAAGAGAGAGAGAGATAGAGAGATAGAGAGATAGAGAGAGATAGAGAGAGATAGATAGATAGATAGATAGATTAAGGCTGAAGAGACTATGAAGAGAAGATTAAAAAAAGGGTAGGAGAAATGAAAAAAGGGGATGGAGAAACTGGGGGAAGAGGCGACTATTGAAAGACAAAGTTGATGGCAGATAATGGAGACAGCCCTAGGAAGAATTCCTAGAAATGATAGGCAGCAGCAGCTCGGAAGAGAGAGTAAGATGCTGGGAGAGAAGAATGCAGATGAAGGGATAGGAGAAGAGCACAACAAATGACTAGATAAGAGAATACAAGGAATGATATAGAAAAACGGAAAACATATTAATGTATGGCAATAGATAAGAGAGATAACAAGAATCACTCTGGGTGGAGGACTGGATGAGAGAGAGGGAGAAAGAGAGAGAGAGAGAGAGACTAGGTTGCTTGTTCATCTATTACTCCACTATCAACTAGCAATCTCTTACGTATATGAATGCATGGAGCTGTAGTATACCATTAGGCTTGTGTTACTTAGATTTTTTTTATGTAAAGTTCATAATTATACAGTTACTTTGCAAACGGGGATAACTTTCTCAGACCACAGAGGTGTAGAGGGCTGGGGTTATGCAATACTGGGATACATTTCTCAGACCACAGAGCTAGAGAGGGCTGGGGTTATGCAATACGTGGCTACCTTTCTCAGATCAACCCCTTGCCAGGACGTGACCCACAACACTTGCGGGCCACGGAAGAGCAACTGCTGGCCCTATGGTGGGCCACGATTGACTTCTGGCACTGACTGGTCATAGTGGAGCAACTGCTGGCACTGACTGGTCATAGTGGAGCAACTGCTGGCACTGACTGGTCATAGTGGAGCAACTGCTGGCACTGACTGGTCATAGTGGAGCAACTGCTGGCACTGACTGGTCATAGTGGAGCAACTGCTGGCACTGACTGGTCATAGTGGAGCAACTGCTGGCACTATGATGGGTCACAACAGACTGCTAGTTCAGTAGGCAAGGCACAGTGACCGCTGGCTTACCCCTCTGACTCAGTGGTCTGAGTGACACTACGACCTAAACAGAAATACTTGAATGTTTTAGAAAACTGACAAAATGATGAATAAAACATTTGTGCAACACTTGAGAATACTGTGGAAACGTTTCGCCAGCCAGTGGCTTCTTCAGTCCAGTGTAGAGAAATGGTGGAAGATGAGGAGTTTGAGGTAATCAGTCCCTCAGACGAGTCGATGTGTTCAGAGGAAAAACCCCGCTAGTGGGAGTAGGTCGGCCCTGTAGGTCAGACAAGCTTTGCAGAATTCTCTGCATCAAGATGTTGCTGTGTCCGACAAAACCGACTCTGCAACAACCGACTCTGTCAGCCAGAGCAACATCTTGGGATCTTGATGCAGGGAACACTTTAAAGTTTTTCTAAGCTACAGACACGACCTACTTCCACTAAACTCCAAACATGAAGGTGATTCACCAATAAACTCTATCAAAACTCTCTCTAACATTGAAGTTGACAGTACCTGATCAGCTGGGCTGTGGTTCGTACGTCGGTTTACGTGCGGCCAGCAGTAACAGCCTGGTTGATCAGACCCTGATCCACCACTAGGTCTGGTCTCAAACCGGGCCGCGGGGGCGTTACACCCCCGAAACCCTCTCCAGGTATACTGAAGACTGGCTGAGGTGGGAAGGCATGACCCGCCCCCCCTCCCCTCAACCTTTTGAAAGCGCTAAATCCGTTGAATCCAGAGGAAATCAGTTTTCATCTGATGGTAGGGTGCCTCTAATTCCTTGGCTCAAGAGCGCTTCAGAAGCATCGATACCTTTCTTGAAGTGTTCCCTCGAGATTTGAAGGGAGAGCGTGTTGGGTCATATATGTGACGCGCTAAACCCTTGTGGGCCAATCGTGATGAAGCACTGGAGTTACTAGCAGTCGGGGAGACTGTGCCAACAAAAATACTTCCCGTTCCTCGGATCAAACCGAATTAACTCCCATTTCCCAGACACTTTTTGACCCTCAACGGGCTTAGCGATTCCCCATTAATAATAATAATAATAATAATAATAATAATAATAATAATAATAATAATAATAATAATAATTATAATTGTAATCATAATAATAGCAACACTATTTTGATTATTATTATTAATAAAATGTGAAACCCAAATGATATTAAATATTTATTATAAATATCTAGAAAATAAACAG
Source organism: Cherax destructor (assembly GCA_009830355.1). Taxonomy (NCBI): domain Eukaryota; kingdom Metazoa; phylum Arthropoda; class Malacostraca; order Decapoda; family Parastacidae; genus Cherax; species Cherax destructor. Next base: position 50,575 of record WNWK01001959.1, read on the forward strand.
AACGCCCATAGTGCTAAATTTAATACTGGATTATTAATGAGCTCGTTAATGACATGACGTCTGACTCATTAGAGGTTAATTACCCTGTCTGAGGCAAGTCATTATCTGGGTGTTACAAGGTCATGAGCAGCTAACTGCTTGTTCTAGCCTTGTCAGACTAATTTATCAAATTGAATAATGGAATTTTATGGAACTTTTGGCACAAAGAGTGGAGAGAGAGAGAGAGAGAGAGAGAGAGAGAGAGAGAGAGAGAGAGAGAGAGAGAGAGAGAGAGAGAGAGAGAGAGAGAGAGAGAGAAAGAGAGACAGACAGACAGACAGAGTTGGGAGAAGTAACTCAGAAAAGTAAATTAAGTTAGTGCTATGAGTGGAAAGAGTGGGAGGAGAGGGAGGATGAGGGGGGGAGAGACTGGAAGGAAGGGGTGAGAGGGAGATTGAAAGGAGAGGGTGAAGGTAGATTGGAAGGAAATGATGAGAGGGATTCAAAGGAGCGAGGAGGATTGGAATGAGAAGATGAAGGGAGATTAAAAGGAGAAGGTGAGGGGAAATTGAAAGGAGAGGGTAAAAGGATGGGAAAGGGAGGGGGGTGAAGGAGATGGGGGGGAGAGAGGATGAAGAAGATTGACAAGGTGACAGAGACAGAGGGGGTGAAGAGGATTGAGAGGAAAGAGGGAGTAAAGAGGGTTGCAAGAAGAAAGGTAAACAGAAGCAGAAGAGACAATATAACCAAGTGCAAAATAACATGAAAACTTGATATGGCAGACACAAACAAACTGAAACCTGGAAACCTGGGACAAGAAATCTCCGACGGACGCTGAAGTCTCGACTGAGTCTGATGTACGTACAAGAGAGACGAAATTGATACCATATTCACCTTTAAAAATATGAATACAGTGGACCCTCGGTTAACGAATACCCCGGAAATCGTGCAATTATGTAAGTATAATTTTGTAAGTTCTTGTGGAAGTGTATTTTTGGGGGTCTGAAATAGACTAACCTACGTGAAATTTTTCCTTAAGGGAGTAAATTCGTTCGGTAATGGCACTTGAGCAGACTTCAGGAGTAAAGTTTTTACGAAACTCGGGGGTCCACTGTAATTGAGGCGGGGCAAGGAGCAGAGATTCGACCCCTGGAATTATACCTAGGCGAGAACATCCGAGTACACACACGCGTCAAACACATAGATAAAACAAAAAATTACATTAAACATTTTATACTTTCCACAAAAAATACGTAACATGAAAGTCGGTTCAACTTATCGCAAAAAAAAATAAAGTGGAAAAACATGTTTCTACTTCAAAACTGAAAGTAAGATTTATATCCCATCAAAAAGCAAGAGACTTTGGAAAATTCCCAGTTAGTTTAAACACCAGTGGGTTTGTAACCCCTTTGTGCGTGATTACCTGTTTGTAGTTACAGCAGAAGAGCTACGCTTGCGGTAGCCCTTAACTGTTTTTGTAGTTTCGGGAGCACAGTTGTACTCTTAGCGTTCTGTTTTCAGAAGTAGTTGTAGAACACACTACCTTCTGGATCACACTCCAACAGTCTACCAATGGTTGTAGTACACTCTACCTCCTTGTCACAAAACGTACGGTCTAAATTTGTTAAGGCGTCTGAAGGTAAGCTTCGTTCTCAGGAGCCGGGCTAAATATCCGGGTTAGATTCCCGGCTGGTCGCAGTAATGTATTTTCTTAAAAATCTCTTTGTTCTGTGAAGGCATTGTTATATATGTCGTGCCGATTAGGTAAAACTTGCGATTTTGGCTTAAATAGCAACGCTCTTATTGCCATATAAGACAAGTGAAAATTTGTGTATGCAATAATTTCGCAAAAATAATTCTGAACCTAACAAAAAAAATATATTTCATTGTGTTTGTTTATTATTAAATTATTGTAAACTTATCTAAAATATATTTAGTTGGGTTAGGCTAAATTAAATTGCGCTTGTTATAATAAGGTTAGGTAAGTTTTCTAAATTTCTTTTAGTACAAAATTATAATTTTTTACATTAACATAAATGAAAAAAATATATCTTTAAACGTATAAGAGAAAATTTTAGAAAGAACTTAATTTTAAATGAGTTCTTGCTAATTGACTAAAAGAAATTTAGAAAATTTTCTAAAATTTTCTCTTATACGTTTAAAGATATATTTTTTTCATTTATGTTAATGTAAAAATTTATAATTTTGTACTAAAAGAAATTTAGAAAACTTACCTAACCTTATTATAACAAGCGCAATTTAATTTAGCCTAACCCAACTAAATATATTTTAGATACGTTAACATTAATTTAATAATAAACAAACACAATGAAATATATTTTTCGTTATGTTCAGAATGATTTTGGCGAAATTATTGCATACACAAATTTTCACTTGTCTTATATGGCAAGGTGAGCGTTGCTATTTAAGCCAAAATCGCCAGTTTTACCTAATCGGCACGACTTTATATATAATATATATATATATATATATATATATATATATATATATATATATATATATATATATAGGATGGGGTCCATCTCTGGTGTAAATTGTGGGACCCATATATATATATATATATATATATATATATATATATATATATATATATATATATATATATATATATATATATATATATATATATATTTTATATATATATATATATTATATATATATTATGCATCGGCCGTTTCCACCAAGGCATGGTGGCCAGAAAAACAAAAACTTTCACCATCATTCACTCCATCACTGTCTTGCCAGAGGCATGCTTATACTACAGTTATAAAACTGCAACATTAACACCTCTTCTTCAGAGTGCAGACACTGTACTTCCCATCTCCAGGACTCAAGTCCGGCCTGCCGGTTTCCCTGAATCCCTTCATAAATATTACCCTGCTCACACTCCAACAGCACGTCACGCCCTAAAAACCATTTGTCTTCATTCGTTCCTATCTAACACGCTCTCGCATGCTTGCTGGAGGTCCAAGCTCCTTGCACACAAAACCTCCTTTACCCCCCTCCTCTCTATATGTCCGAACCACCTCAACAATCCCTCCTCAGCCCTCTGGATAATAGTTTTGGTAATCCCGCACCTCCTCCTAATTTCCAAACTCCGAATTCTCTGCATTATATTCACACCACACATTGCCCTCAGACACGACGTCTCCACTGCCTCCAGCCTTCTTGTTGCAACATTCATCACCCATGCTTCGCACCCATATAAGAGCGTTGGTATAGCTATACTCTCATACATTTCCCTCTTTGCTTCCATGGACAAAGTTCTTTGTGTCCACAGACTCCTCAGTGCACCATCCATCTTTTTCCCCTCGTCAAATCTATGATTCACCTCATCTTTCATAGACCCATCTGCTGATACGTCCACTCCTAAATATCTGAATACATTCACCTCATTCACCTCCTCCCTACTCTCTCCCTCCTAATTTTTTTATTCTCATCACCTTACTCTTTCCTATATTCACTTTTAATTTTATTCTTTTACATACCCTAACAATCTCATTCACCAACCTCTGCAACTTCTCTTCAGAATCTCAATCTCCCACAAGCACAGTGTCATCAGCAAAGAGCAACTGTGACAACTCCCACTTTGTGTTAGATTCTTGATCTTTTAACCCCACACCTCTTGCCAAGACCCTCGCATTCACTTCTCTTACAACTCCATCTATAAATGTATTGAACAACCACGGTGACATCACACATCCTTGTCTAAGGCCTACTTTTACTGGGAAATAATCTCCCTCTCGCCTACATACTCTAACCTGAGCCTCACTATCATCGAAAAAACTTTTCACCGCATTCAGTAACCTACCTCCTATTCCATACATTTGCAACATCTGCCACATTGCCCACCTATCCACCCTGTCATACGCCTTTTTCAAATACATAAATGCCACAAAAACCTCTTTACCCTTATCTAAATACTGTTTACGTATATGTTTCACTACAAACACTTGGTCTACACACCCCTTATCTTTCCTAAAGCCTCCTTGTTCATCTGCTATCCTACCCTCCGTCCTGCTCCTAATTTTTTCAATAATAACTCTACCCTACAATTTACCAGGTATACTCAACAGACTTATTCCCTATAATTTTTGCACTCTCTTTTGTCCCCTTTGCCTTTATACAAATAATAATAATACTATATTTACTACAAGTACATGTACAAGGCATACAGGCCTAGCTGACATCAATAATATAGTACTATATAGAAAGCCGCTTGTTATGCTGAGAATTTCGGGCAAATTAGGTAAGTTTTGTCCCAGGATGCGACCCACACCAGTCGACTAACACCCAGGTACCTATTTTACACTGATGGGTGAACAGGGACAGCAGGTGTCTTATGGAAATACGTCCCTAATGTTTCTATCTTTATCCCATATATATACATGTATACACAAACACACACACACACACACGAGCGCGCGCGCACCTTTGATGAGTTTTGGGAGTCTTACTACTCGTCTGGTGTTAGCCTGATCGACTAGGCTGTTGCTGCTGGAGGCCCCCTGCCCCATATATCCATCACAGCCTGGTTGATTTGGCACCTGGTGAAGATATTTGTCCAGTTTTCTCTTAAAGACTTCTACACTTGTTCCAGCCGTGTTTCTGATATCTTCTGGTAAGATGTTGAATAATCTTGGGCCACGAATGTTGACACAGTGTTCCCTTATTGTGCCAATCGAACCTCTGCTTTTCGCTGGGTTTATTTTGTTCTTCCTCTCATATCTCTCACTCAAGTATGTTGTTATGGCAGTGTGAAGATTTGCGACCAGGGCCTCGAGTACTTTCCAGGTATATATTATCATGTATCTCTCCTCCGCTCCAGTGAGTACATATTCAAGATTTTAAGGCGTTCCCAGCAATTTAAATGCTTTACTGGCTCTATGTGGGCCGTAAACGATCTGTATTTGTTCATCATTTTCTGCGCTAACACCTTTGCAAATCTGTGTAAATCACATCTGTGTTTTGGTCGTCCTCCAACGCCTCCGTAATTCTGTCATAATGGTTCAGCAGCTGTGACAGGCATGATCGTCCCGCTCTAAAGCCATGCTGGTTCGGGTTATGTTGGTTGTGCTGGTCCATGAAATTTGTAATCTGCCGTCTCATCACTCTTTCGAAGAATTTTATGATGTGAGAAGTTAGGGTTACTGGTCTGTAATTTTTAGCTAGTGCTTTACTACCTCCCTTATGCATGTATGCATGCATGCATACATGCAGTTCATATATATTTATGAATTTAAAAGAATCCAGGGGCAGGCATAATGCAAGCTCTTCATTCAGTCGACTCAGCCACAATTTTTTCCCCCGATTATTTTATTGAATTTTAAAAGCATTAGAACCTTTCCGAAATTCAGCATTATAAATATATTCTGTTTCTAACATTATCAAATTTACACAAAGTTTATCAACTAGCTGTTGTGACCAAGTCAAATCTATTTCATAAATCTATCGAGGCAATAAAACTTTTCAAGTTTTGCCTTTCACAGTCCACTAATTTGTATAGTGTCACCTGTAGTGGCAAGGGTCAATAAATTTAGACGAAAAGGGAAATAATTCCACAATTTATGCTGAATAAAAGAGTCTGTTTACCGTGACGTAAGCATCATGAGCCAGGAATGACACCCAGAGAAGACACTTTTATACTTATATACAAAACATTTAAGCTACATTTAAGCGGCCTGGTCTCAGACCGGGCCGCAGGGGCGTTGACCCCCGAAACCCTCTCCAGGTACTCCACGTTAAAGTAACCATGCGTCGGGGAAGGCGAGTTGGCTCTATTGCCTCTGACGAGTAAAGAAACCCAGTTACTGTATACGAGCGCACCAAAACTGACTTAACATGCGTTGTCGAAACTATAACTGCGTAATGCCACAGTTTCTAATGCCACAATAACCCACAAAGCGGTTTGGCATATGTTCAGGACTCGTGTCAGCTGACCTTGTCATATGTTCAGGACTCGTGTCAGCTGACCTTGTCATATTTTCAGGACTCGTGTCAGCTGACCTTGTCATATGGTCAGGACTCGTGTCAGCTGACCTTCCTCTAAGGATAAACCAACATCATCCACTTAAGACTTATGAAGCTCACAATCCTCTCTCGTTGTCTTTGGTTTATCGATACTGAGTAAAGAAACTTTCAGAAATAATGGTCCTTAATGTAGCATCTGTCTTTTAAACTAACATGTACTTTAATCCCTAAAATAGGGATTAAAGTTAACTCTCACTGATTATATTCAGAGGTATACACAGGTCAATTTACATATACAGGCGTATTTATAGACGTGCATATTGCTTTCTGTATAGAGAGGTACAGAGGTAGACGCTGCTCATTATATATATACCAGTGTATATATATACATTGCTGTGTATAACCTCTGATGTGCTCCATGCATCTAAAGTTTGTACAGAAAAGCATATAGATTTTGGCCTCAGGGCAAGGTTGCTACGAAGAAAATAAAAAAAATTATATATTGTACACTATGTCGACTGTGTGTGTTTTCGAATAAAGAAAAAACTTTGCCTCTTTTATTAGCCAGTTCTGAATGAGGAAACCTTTTTCGTTATTTCTTTTAAATGCTCACCTGATATCGTGTTGGGGAATTATTTATAATTTATGGGAGAGCCTCACCCCACAGAGAAAATAATCCCCGTTTCTACTTGCCTCTTTAGTAGTTTCTGTCATTTAATTGGTTTGTCGGACCACCCCGTTAAAATGAGCCTATCACATATATTTATTAGGCCTCCCAGGAGGTATACCTTTAAGGGATTGCCTGATTTTTCTTTTTATTTCGCTCGGAACTCGAGAATGCTTCATTCAATTGCCTTCAAACTTTCAACACTTGTGTGCCCTTTATGGATGCCAAACTCATGTAACAATTGGCATGTTTAGGTAGCCTACAAACACATGAACACATTCACTTCGTCTATACTCTCTCCCTCCCTCCCATCTGTTATCTAATCTTTCATTGTCGTAATTTTTTGTTACCCTCATCATCTTGCTCTTTCTTATGTTCAATTGTAATTTCCTTCTTTTACATACCTTCCCAAATTCGTTCACCAATCTTTGCAGCTTCTCTTCAGAATCTCCCAAAAGCCCAGTGTCATCACCAAAAATCAATCGTGACAATTCCCACTCTGTATTATACTATTAATCTTTCAATCCCACGCCTCTCCCCAACACCCTAGCATTCATTTCTTTTACAACTCTATAAATATGTTTAACAACCACGGTGACATCATGCATCCCTGTCTGAGGCCTACGTTTACTGAAAAACAATTGCCTTGTGTCAAAGGACTTGAAGACTGTTGCTAGAGGCACGCACATACTTCTGATCCCTCTCTCAGGACCCAAGGAGAGGTATTATCTGGTCCCACCTTCTTCAAGGTATCTTGCTCACATAGCAGCTGCTTCACCTCCTCCCCAGTTGTATGCACTGTCTCCAACTCTCGCTGGTGCACTCTACCGCTATGTTTTTCCCATTGTTTCTTTTGCTCCTGGGAACGAGTTTCTCCTCTATCTCCGTGCACTTCGCGGCAATGTTCTCCATCATCTCATTCACTGTCTTCCCCTCTAGTTCTCTTTTGCGCTGCGCCTCATTCAGAAATTGCATCATTCCTGTGTTATCCCTTTTAAAATTTGGCTTTTCACATACTTCCCGTGCTGCTTCTCTCTCCACTGTTACTATAACAAGGCAGTTGATACTCAGTGACATGGGGTCACTAGCACGGAGAGGCCTTTCATATGTAATATCCCCTATGTCAGAACTGATCAGGGAGAATACAAGATCAAACCTTGATGGCTCATCCTCTCCTTTCTCTCTGGTTGTGTCCCTGACTTGTTGGTATATGAAGTTCTCCATTACCACCTGCAGCATCTTAGTTCACTAAGTTTCTGGTCCCCCATGTGGCTCTAGGTTCCCCCAGTCTATCTTCTTGTGGATAAAATCACTTATAATCAACATGAGCCCTGCTCATGTGGGCCCTTACGGCCACCTCAGCTTCTGTATCTACCACTGTACTCACCTAATTGTGGTTGCAGGGGTCGAGACTCAGCTCCTGGCCCCGCCAGGAGTGTGTGCTCATGCGAGAGAATGGTATGTGTGTGTGCATGTCCGTCTGTGTCTGTGTTTGTGTTAGGGGTAGTCTTAGGTCTGCATACCTGTGTCAAAGTTAAGCCCAGATACAGACGGCTTTGGTCCAGGAAAAATATATATTCGTTTTCACAGACGTCCGGCGCCTCCAGAAGTGAAAAAAAAGGGTAGAAGACTGAAAAATATATATACTATATATAGCGGTCGCCTGGTCTACATTTCCAATATATATTTTTTACATATATTTTTTTTTTAGTCATCGGTCACATATCAAGAACGGGGAAAAAAAAACTTTTTCTGGGTCAGTTGGGATGTGAGAGACTGCGAGACCACGCACGAGAGATTGAGACTGAGGGAGGGGAGCAAGAGACCATTTTTGGCAAAATGTGATACATCAATAGTGTGCTGCTACCCCCATGCTATGTAATAGTTACAAAGCATGGGAAGAAAACTATCCATTATTTCCCCTGTCAAATTCCATCACGCTTGATGATTTAAGTACCCAATGTTTACATCTTTCAGCCTCTAGCTAAGGGGTCTTCCGTAGGCCAATGGTGATATAGTCAAGTATCCCATTAATGGTGCAGTAGCTATGGAGGCTTCAAAGATATCGCTCCAGCAGATCTAAAGTTACCATTATTTGGGAATTACCATCTCTGAGAATGCGCTATCCCATACACAATAGTAGTGGTATTTTTAGGGAGATATGTCCTTCACGGAGGGGGAGTGGCAGTAAATTACAGGAGAGAAAAGAAAAAAGGAAGGGGAAAGAGTGGAGAAATTGAGAGAAAGAAAATGGGGTGAGGGAGAAATAGAAAAAATGGGGATAAGGGGAGAAAAAGGGGTACAGGAAGAGGAGAAAGAGAGAGAGAAAGAAAGAGGAAGAGAAAGGGGAGAGAACGGAAGAAAGAAACTACAGAGAGTAAGAAGGAGAAACGGTAAAGAGAAAAGAAAAAAAATAGAAAAGAGAACGAGAAATATAATGAGAATGAAAAAAAGAAAAATGGTTATAGATAGATAACGAGAGGGAGATAGAGGGAGATAGAGGGAGATAGAGGGAGATAGAGGGAGATAGAGGAGATAGAGAGAGATAGAGGGAGATAGAGGGAGATAGAGAGAGATAGAGAGAGATAGAGAGAGATAGAGAGAGATAGAGAGAGATAGAGAGAGATAGAGAGAGATAGAGAGAGATAGAGAGAGATAGAGAGAGACAGAGAGAGACAGAGAGAGACAGAGAGAGACAGAGAGAGAGAGAGAGAGAGAGAGAGAGAGAGAGAGAGAGAGAGAGAGAGAGAGAGAGAGAGAGAGAGAGAGGAGAGACAGAGAGAGACAGACAGAGAGAGAGACAGATAGACAGAGACAGAGATCTGGTCCACAGATGGCTCCAACTTCATCCTGTTCCCTACTTGTATATTTCATAACAATATAAATGCTTTCAAATGAGCTGATGTAGGTAACAGCTCTTAGCTTGTCAATAAAGTTAGGAATCCTTAACTTGTCAATAGCTTGTCAATAAAGTTAGGGATTCTTGCGAATTATGCCCTTGCCCAACATTTTATATCGAGTAATATTCCATTACAAGGTTTCACTTAATATTATATAGCGGATTTCTTCACTAATAGCTAAAGTAAAGGATCCGACTTTATATTAATATCTGACCTCATGTATCATGATACTAGGATGTTGCTCTTTGTTTTATTATATGTATGTTAATGCTAATATTGTATTATATTGTGTTTGTTAGGCGTTCATAATATGTGATTTTCATGTAGTGGGAAACCACTAGTTAGAGTACCGGTTACTAGTTAAGGTACTGGCCTGTCTCCCTCTAAGACACATGATCTAACCTGACGTCAGCTTACCTCGCATTGGTACAGTCAGTAGGTTCACACACTCACTCAAAAGTAGATTCATACACTCTCTTCTGAGTAGATTCAGGCCCTCAGACTTTAATACAATTCCCCGCTCTAGAATATTACTTAGTTTCAGACAAAGTTTGGATCCATTGCGGTGCAGTATCTAGACACCGCTGTAATCAGTAGTCGTATTAAACTAGAATCTGTTTATGCTTTAGGGAAGTTATTCTACCCTTATAGAGGCTGTGTTAATGGTCCCTGGTATGGTGGGTAACGTCATCTACTCATCTCTGACTCACAAAGACTTCTGGCTTTAAGGATTACTGTGTTTCAAGTTAATGTATATATAGTCTCGACTGGTATCTAATACGAATCTGTCTTTATTGAGACGATAGTTTCATTTGCTACATTTCGGAACTTTCATGTAAATATATTATTGTATAAGACTCATGTCATTGAGTATAATCATTGTACAGAAACATTTACAAGTAAGTCGTATGTCAAGTGTTTTCCCTATTAAGTGTATCATACACTAAGTATTTATATGAATTCTTTTGTATTAAAGATCATAAATTTTATTTATTCGGATCAGTCTCCTAATAATAATCCCCATATTAAAATGACATTTGTCTAAGGACAACTAGACCAGAGTTTGATTCGACATGTTACAGAAAGGGCCAAAACAGGCCTGTAGACATGACCCCTGTCGTAACAGGGATCCTTGACCTAACCTTGTCAAACCCTGTGTAAAAAAAAGAGAATGGAAGAGTAGAGAGAGGAATCGTATGTAGCCCACTTGACTTTACCTTCCCTGGAGCTGGTAAAGAAGGCAGTAGCAGCAACAACACAGCCTTACACTGCTTCACCAGCAGCAGCAACACAGTCTTACACTGCTTCACTAGCAGCAGCAGCAACAACACAGCCTTACACTGCTTCACCAGCAGTAGTAACACAGCCATACACTGCTTCACCAGCAGCAACAGCAACACAGTCTTACACTGCTTCACCAGCAGCAACAACAACACAGTCTTACACTGCTTCACCAGCAGCAGCAACAACACAGTCTTACACTGCTTCACCAGCAGCAGCAACAACACAGTCTTACACTGCTTCACCAGCAGCAGCAACAACACAGTCTTACACTGCTTCACCAGCAGCAGCAATAACACAGTCTTACACTGCTTCACCAGCAGCAGCAACAACACAGTCTTACACTGCTTCACCAGCAGCAACAACAACACAGTCTTACACTGCTTCACCAGCAGCAGCAGCAGCAGCAACAACAACACTGCCTTACACTGCTTCACCAGCAACAACACAGCCTTACAATGCTTCACCAGCAACAACACAGTCTTACACTGCTTCACCAGCAACAACACAGCCTTACACTGCTTAACCAGCAACAACACAGCCTTACACTGCTTCACCAGCAACAACACAGCCTTACACTGCTTCACCAACAACAACACAGCCTTACACTGCTTCACCAGCAACAACACAGTCTTACACTGCTTCACCAGCAGCAGCAACAACAACAACACAGCCTTACACTGCTTCACTAACAACAACACAACCTTACACTGCTTCACCAGCAACAACACAGCCTTACACTGCTTCACCAGCAACAACACAGTCTTACACTGCTTCACCAGCAACAACACAGTCTTACACTGCTTCACCAGCAACAACAACAACGCAGCCTTACACTGCTTCACTAACAACAACACAGCCTTACACTGCTTCACTAACAACAACACAGCCTTACACTGCTTCACCAACAACAACACAGCCTTACACTGCTTCACCAACAACAAAACAGTCTTACACTGCTTCACCAGCAACAACAACAACACAGCCTTACACTACTTCACCAACAACAACACAGCCTTACACTGCTTCACCAACAACAACACAGCCTTACACTGCTTCACCAGCAACAACAACACCACAGCCTTACACTGCTTCACTAACAACAACACAGCCTTACACTGCTTCACCAGCAATAACACAGTCTTACACTGCTTCACCAGCAACAACACAGTCTTACACTGCTTCACCAGCAACAACACAGTCTTACACTGCTTCACCAGCAACAACACAGTCTTACACTGCTTCACCAGCAACAACACAGTCTTACACTGCTTCACCAGCAACAACACAGTCTTACACTGCTTCACCAGCAACAACACAGTCTTACACTGCTTCACCAGCAACAACAACAACACAGTCTTACACTGCTTCACCAGCAACAACAACAACACAGTCTTACACTGCTTCACCAGCAACAACAACAACACAGCCTTACACTGCTTCACTAACAACAACACAGCCTTACACTGCTTCACTAACAACAACACAGCCTTACACTGCTTCACCAACAACAACATAGCCTTACACTGCTTCACTAACAACAACACAGCCTTACACTGCTTCACAACAACAACACAGCCTTACACTGCTTCACTAACAACAACACAGCCTTACACTGCTTCAACAACAACAAGCCACATGCTAACACAACACTTACACTGCTTCACCAACAACAACACAGCCTTACACTACTTCACCAACAACAACACAGCCTTACACTGCTTCACCAACAACAACACAGTCTTACACTGCTTACCAGCAACAACAACAACACAGCCTTACACTGCTTCACAGCAACAACAACAACACAGCCTTACACTGCTTCACCAACAACAACACAGCCTTACACTGCTTCACCACAACAACAAAACACAGCCTTACACTGCTTCACCAGCTAACAACAACACACAGCCTTACACTGCTTCACACAACAACAACACAGCCTTACACTGCTTCACCAACAACAACACAGCCTTACACTAGCTACAACAACAACACAGCCTTACACTGCTTCACCAGCAACAACAACAACACAGTCTTCACACTGCTTCACCAGCAACAACAACAACACAGCCTTACACTGCTTCACTAACAACAACACAGCCTTACACTGCTTCACTCAACAACAACACAGCCTTACACTGCTTCACCAACAACAACACATGCCTTACACTGCTTACCAGCAACAACAACAACACAGCCTTACACTGCTTCACTAACAACAACACAGCCTTACACTGCTTCACCAACAACAACACAGCCTTACACTGCTTCACCAACAACAACACAGCCTTACACTGCTTCACCAACAACAACACAGCCTTACACTGCTTCACCAACAACAACACAGCCTTACACTGCTTCACCAACAACAACACAGCCTTACACTGCTTCACCAACAACAACACAGCCTTACACTGCTTCACCAACAACAACACAGCCTTACACTGCTTCACCAACAACAACACAGCCTTACACTGCTTCACCAACAACAACACAGCCTTACACTGCTTCACCAACAACAACACAGCCTTACACTGCTTCACCAACAACAACACAGCCTTACACTGCTTCACCAACAACAACACAGCCTTACACTGCTTCACCAACAACAACACAGCCTTACACTGCTTCACCAACAACAACACAGCCTTACACTGCTTCACCAGCAACAACAACAACACAGCCTTACACTGCTTCACCAGCAACAACAACAACACAGCCTTACACTGCTTCACCAGCAACAACAACAACACAGCCTTACACTGCTTCACCAACAACAACACAGTCTTACACTGCTTCACCAACAACAACACAGTCTTACACTGCTTCACCAACAACAACACAGCCTTACACTGCTTCACCAACAACAACACAGCCTTACACTGCTTCACCAACAACAACACAGCCTTACACTGCTTCACCAACAACAACACAGCCTTACACTGCTTCACCACCAACAACACAGCCTTACACTGCTTCACCAACAACAACACAGCCTTACACTGCTTCACCAACAACAACACAGCCTTACACTGCTTCACCAACAACAACACAGCCTTACACTGCTTCACCAGCAACAACAACAACAACACAGCCTTACACTGCTTCACCAGCAACAACAACAACAACACAGCCTTACACTGCTTCACCAACAACAACACAGCCTTACACTGCTTCACCATGAAACTCTACCTCATTAAGTATCCCTGAGAAAGGAGACCCTTAAATGGTTGCCTGAATAATCTTTATTTTTCCTCTTCCTCCAACTTTTCCAGATTATTTTGAAAATAACTCAAGAATCCCTCATCCGATTGGATTCAAATTTTGAACGCTTGCGGACGGTAACGAGGACCAGATTCTGGGAACAATTTGTATGTGCATGTGCTCCTAGACCAAAGTTGTTTAACACATTCACAGTGGCCTAAAATTGTTTAGATAATTTGCAAAACCCTCGGCAGAAGATCTTTTAAAAAATGCGTCTTAATTTGACGACTGCAAAGACTGAAATTTAAGAGGATAGATAAAGACCTGTAAAAACTTGTGTAAATAAAGAGGTTTAGAGAGAGAGAGAGAGAGAGTAGAGAGAGTAGAGAAAGAGAGAGAGAGTGTGTGTGTGTGTGTGTGTGTGTGTGTGTGAGTGTGTGTGTGTGTGTTTTGACTTACCAGCTCATGTAAAATCCTAAGCTAAACCCAAACTCTTCTCCCGTGCGTGGCAGCCCACTGCTGATGTATCCATTTATTTAGTTACACACAAAAGCAGATCCGTGTGAGAAATACGACGGAAAACCAAGAACACGATAACAAATATACTGATAATCACTGGTTATTAAAATATCTGATAATTTAATCATACACAAAACGCGACGTAAAACTTGTAAAAAGTGATAACAATTATACCAATAATCACCGGTAATTAAGACATTAAAAAATAAAATGTAATCAAAGCGGACGCAAGAATCACAATAACATTGAGTGGGCAACAAAAAGAGAAATATTACAGCCATTCTCATTATAACAAGGGCACCACAAAATTCTGATTGTCCTTTTTTTTTTTAGTTTCTAGACAATTTGCATACTCCGTAATGTATGCAACTCACTGAACCAATTAAAACTTTTTATATTGGGAATTACAAATGCTAAAATTCATTTACTGATGATAATATCTGGTGAGCTGTGAATGTGTGTATATACTGCATATACCGTACATAATGAGGGGGGTTGCGACCCCATGCGCACACACACACACACACACACACACACACACACACACACACACACACATATATACACACACACACACAATCACACACACACACACACACACACACACACACACGAACCCCTGCACCTGGGAGGTACGTCCGTCCACTTATTTACTCTTGGAACAGAAACATGTTAAATGTTTTCCACTCTGACAGGATTGCTCATCTTTTCTTTCTGTCTCGTTAGAGTGTAAACTGACAGGTTACCTTCTAGAAAGGAACCAAAAGTAACAGCACCACCAGCAACACTCAACATCACCACCACCACCATCACCACCACAACCACTACTACTACTAACACCACCACTACAACTAACATCACCACCACCACTGCTACTAACATCACCACCACCACAACCACCACCACCACTACTACTACAATTAACATCACCACCACTACTACTACTAACATCACCACCACTACTACTACTAACATCACCACCACTACTACTACTAACATCACCACCACTACTACTACTAACATCATCACCACCACCACTACTACTACAAACATCACCACCACCACCACTACTACTACTACTATCACCACCACCACTACTAACATCACCACCACCACCATTACCACTACTAACATCACCACCACCACTACTACTACTAACATCACCACCACTACTACTACTAACATCACCACCACTACTACTACTAACATCACCACCACTACTACTACTAACATCACCACCACTACTATCACCACCACCACTACTACTATTATCACCACCACTACTACTACTAACATCACCACCACTACTACTACAACTAACATCACCACCACCACTACTACTACTAACATCATCACCACTACTACTACAACTAACATCACCACCACCACCACCACTACTACTACTAACATCACCACCACTACTACTACTACTACTAACATCACCACCACTACTACTAATACTACTAACATCACCACCACTACTACTACTAACATCACCACCACTACTACTACTACTAACATCACCACCACCACTGCTACTAACATCACCACCACCACCACCACTACTACTACAATTAACATCACCACTACTACTACTACTAACATCACCACCACTACTACTAACATCACCACCACTACTACTACTAACATCATCACCACCACCACTACTACTACAAACATCACCACCACCACTACTACTACTACTACTACTATCACCACCACCACTACTAACATCACCACCACCACCATTACCACTACTAACATCACCACCACTACTACTACTAACATCACCACCACTACTACTACTAACATCACCACCACTACTACTACTAACATCACCACCACTACTACTACTAACATCACCACCACTACTATCACCACCACCACTACTACTATTATCACCACCACCACTACTACTACTAACATCACCACCACTACTACTATAACTAACATCACCACCACCACTACTACTACTAACATCACCACCACTACTACTACAACTAACATCACCACCACCACTCTACTACTACTAACATCACCACCACCCTACTACTACCCCCCACTACTAACTATCCACCACCACACTACTACTACTACTAACATCACCACCACTACTACTACTACTAACATCACCACCACCACTACTACTACTAACATCACCACCACTACTACTACTACTATCACCACCACCACTACTACTACTACTATCACCACCACTACTACTACTACTAACATCACCACCACTACTACTACTACTACTATCACCACCACTACTACTACTACTAACATCACCACCACTACTACTACTACTAACATCACCACCACTACTACTACTACAAACATCACCACCACTACTACTACTACTACTACAAACCTCACCACTACTACTACTACTACTACAAACATCACCACCACTACTACTACTACAAACATCACCACCACTACTACTACTACAAACATCACCACCACTACTACTACTACAAACATCACCACCACTACTACTCATACTAACATCACCACTACTACTCCTACTAACATCACCACTACTACTACTACTATCACCACCACCACCACTACTACTACTACTATCACCACCACCTACTACTATCACCACCACTACTACTACTACAAACATCACCACCACTACTATTACTACAAACATCACCACCACTACTACTACTACAAACATCACCACCACTACTACTACTAACATCACCACCACTACTACTACTAACATCACCACCACTACTACTACTAACATCACCACCACTACTACTACTAACATCACCACCACTACTACTACTAACATCACCACCACTATTACTACTACTAACATCACCACCACTACTACTACTACTAACATCACCACCACTATTACTACTACTAACATCACCACCACTACTACTACTACTAACATCACCACCACTACTACTACTAACATCACCACCACTACTACTACTACTACTACTAACATCACCACCACTACTACTACTACAAACATCACCACTACTACTACTGCTACAAACATCACCACCACTACTACTACAAACATCACCACCACTACTACTACTAACATCACCACCACCACTACTACTACTAACATCACCACCACCACTACTACTACTAACATCACAACCACCACTACTACTACTAACATCACAACCACCACTACTACTACTAACATCACCACCACTACTACTACTACTAACATCACCACGACTACTACTACTACTAACCTCACCACGACTACTACTACTACTAACATCACCACCACTACTACTACTACTAACATCACCACGACTACTACTACTACTAACATCACCACGACTACTACTACTACTAACCTCACCACGACTACTACTACTACTAACATCACCACTACTACTACTACTACTAACCTCACCACGACTACTACTACTACTAACCTCACCACGACTACTACTACTACTAACCTCACCACGACTACTACTACTACTAACATCACCACCACTACTACTACTACTAACATCACCACCACCATCACCACCACTACTACTTCTACTTCTAACATTACCACCACTATCACCACCACTACTACTTCTACTTCTAACATTACCACCACTATCACCACCACTACTACTTCTACTTCTAACATTACCACCACTATCACCACCACTACTACTGCTACTAACATCACCACCACCATCACCACCACTACTACTTCTAACATCACCACCACCATCACCACCACTACTACTTCTAACATCACCACCACCACCACTACTACTACTAGCATCACACCCCTCACCACCATCACCACCACCAGCACTACCAGCCAGGGCTCACATAACGAAATGCTGGATTTACCCTTGAGTGGAGGGAAAATTACCTTAAATGGGAGGAAATTACCTTGCATATTAAAAAAACCTGTGTATATTATACTTTGTTATAATTTTATTATGAACATTATAATTAAAATAATACAAAAATAAACGTACAGCTCCGTAAGGAATCTAACTCAACAGACTGAAGAATGATTTGATTAATACAGAAATTAATATCCTACTGGTAATAAATACTGAAGTTTATACAAATATGAATTGGAAAAAAAAAAAAAAAAAAAATGAAATTACCAATTTAGTATAGTTTTAGTTTAGTTTGTTACTTAACTTTTCTCAAAGAATTTTTTTTTTTACACTCTATCAGTAATATCTCGTGTGCTGAAATTCCAGCCTGGGACAAGACATTGTTTACATGAAGTAAACTGAAGACTTTCTGATGTCTTAATCAGTTGCGTCTGTGTAGTCTTTTCGCTATATATGTTGCAAACAGTTATACCTATGTAAATTTCAGACCTTCGAAATTATTTATAATGTCAAAGAAAGGAAATTAAACTAGTGTCTACAAATTAAATGAAGATCATAGAATGAATGTGTTGCAAAATCTCGGGATCACCTCAGATTACCTTAAAAATATCATTATTGCATTGTCATTACATTAAATGGGGCGTTATTATTGTAAACTAGGGTAATTATCTTTGAAATGAGAGCCCTGTTACCACCATCAGCAGGAGCATCACCACCAGTACCACCACCAGCACCACCACCACACCATCACCACCACCACACCATCACCACCACACCATCATCACCACCACCACCACACCATCATCACCACCACCACCACACCATCATCACCAACACCACCACACCATCATCACCAACACCATCATCACCAACACCACCACACCATCATCACCACCACCACCACACCATCACCACCACCACCACCACACCATCACCACCACAACACCACCACCACCACACCATCACCACCACCACCACAACACCACCACCACACCATAACCACCACCACACCATCACCACCACACCATCACCACCACAACACCACCACACCATCACCACCACAACACCACCACCACATCATCACCACCACCACACCATCACCACCACCACCACACCATCACCACCACAACACCACCACCACATGCAACATCAACACCCTACTCTAACCCTTTCAGTACTTATACCTTAAGGATCACAGGCAAAAAAAAAAAAAAGTCGAGGTAATAGTTAAATCGTCATCCTAGATCTAACATACATCATATAGTACGAAAAGTTAACAGTTTTATGGTCATGTAAATCTCTCGTTAACACTTATTTTTCCGACCCGTTCCTAGCTAGTTCAGTTGTGCCTCTAGTATACTATGCGCTACTGGCCACGCTGTGACCAGTAGCGCAAAAGAAGAGGGATTACAGAGGTCACATGGGGTCTTTATCAGACCCCACCAGGCATAACTGCATCATAAAAAAAATATGAAATATATTAGTCAATTTATATATTACAAGTTCTTAAAAATAGGTAATTAACACAATACAATATGGAATAACAAGCTCAAAAAAATATTTAATTATCTTATTACCAATAAAGCATTAGTCTTTATCGGGTCTCAGATTTTAGTATCTTAAGAAAAAAATGCATTTATCAAGTCTATGCAAAATGTGCATACAGTCTCAAGATTTCAGATATCTTATGATTATTAATGAAATATTTTGACATATCCTGTAAGGTTTGCATGGAGGCGTCTCTGAAAGACTGGATGTTTACATACTAAGATACAGTGTTGCAATGTGTGACCCCCGTCTGTCCACACACTTTGCCTAGATTAAGGCATAGTGCCATCAGGACGGTTCATCATAACAGCACCTCACGCTGTCAGGGTTAAGGGAACCATCAGCGCTGATAATCTGGGTGATATTTCTTGTCTGCAGGTTGTGTATTTCTTGCAGAGCAATGAGTTTAGACAGTAGTCGAAGACGAGGATTGTGCATTAGTTTTTAGGCAGGGTAGGTGGCCATAGTGATTGGAAAAACTGTTATCTGCCAGGGTGGCAGGAAATGCTGTACTTTCCTAGCATGATGCACTTCATGCTGTCCAAACATTTTAATGTGTGTGGCTGCTATTTGAATCCCTCTTGATTTATTTGTCCCATGAAATATATATTCTAGAAATTCTCTAGAAACAGCATTGTTTTGATTACCAGACATCTGCTTCAGTCCAGTCATGACATTGATTTCACGATTTCTATCAGCAAATACTAGGTATACCTAATTCTTTCCTCACATTAAGTATTTTGGTGGTCATAGGACAGTCATTTTTCTCAAGTCTCTGAGTGGTTGTGTTGTAGGAATAAAACTTAAGCTTATAAATTTATCAGCTCTCATGTGAACGCTAAATAGATCATTCTGGCAATTCCAACATTTTCACCATAGTTTGAGTTGTACCCTACATTAGTTCTGAGAGCTTTAAGTCCGTCTTTACATTGTTGGTTAATTTTATTCATAACTGTATGTATACCTGGAATACCTAGATATTTACAAGACACAATCAACAGGCCTACCACTGACTTTTAATTTTGATGATCCAATTTTACTGTTACCAATATGTCTGTTACACATTTTGGCCTTCAAAAATTATAAGACCAAGATTATCACCGGCCGTCTGTATATAATTTAGAATGGTCTGCATTTTTCGAAAATTTTAATATGTTCAAGAATATCATCAGCATAGCTCACTATGACATTGTCGGGGGTATCAGGTATAGAGTTAGGTAGGGCCTTGATTAATGCATTTCTTTAGTAGCCCTGAAACATCGCAGTAGGATTTTGTTAGTGAGTTAACCAAGAATCCATTGTAAAGGCAGACCACTTAAATTCATTTTAGCTATTTCATACACAATAACTTCCCTATATGCATCGTCGTAAGTTTTTTTAAAGTCAGGAAGAGCCATGTTTGTGCCTTTGTCCCCATGTACAGTTAAATAGGTTACTGTACAATTTGGTACACTTTTCTCATGTGTTAATCCATTAATGTCAGGAGACGTATAATCTCTAACTCTGTACAATAACCTGTACTATACCGAACTATATGGCAACATCTAGTTCATATTCGGTATATTGGGCATCACATTCATCATGCTTTTAACATAAATTGAAAAGATTACATCTATCATTGAACTTTCTAAGATCTCCCTGATATGAGATGGCAATATATTTTATCTAGAGATTTATGCTCATCTAATTAACTCATTTGCTTTGTGCAGCAGGTCTGGGTGTGCAATTGGTCTACTTTTGTTTAAAATTATTTTATTTTCCCTTTCCATTCTTTATTCTGAGTAGTGTATTGACTGAGCCCACTAATGTTTTTCTAGTCATTTCATCTAAGTTCAATTATTCATTCCCTTACAAGCAACTGACCAAACTTTTTTTTTTTTTCATTTCGAGGTCATCATAATAGTTATGCTGTCCAGTATGCTGACCTGTTTTGCTTTTCATTTTAGTTGACTTATTAGATTAAAGAAAGTTTTTTGTATTTACAAGGTCATCATATGAGGCCTTGTCACAGACCGGGCCGCAGGGCGTTGACCCTGGAATTCTCTCCAGGTAAACTCCAGGTAAATAAAAGTTTTGTACAGACTCAGATTCGTAATCATTGCAGCACGTGGAAGCATAGTCAATAAATTTGGTCTCTTGCCCTTCACTGATTGTTAACCTTTTGTTTGTCTTGACAGGTAAGGCGAGAATGGTTATGCATACAGTGTGTGTCATAGATGAATGACCAGACATCAGGTCATCAACAACGTCAGAGTAATGCGCTGTATATGACAGGCTGAAGTCTATGCATCTATCAAGAGTTCCTCCGTAGACCTGACTTGTCTGATTTGTGACTATTAATTAGAACATTATAGTATGTTTCTAAGAGTGAGATTTAACATTTTTCCTTTGGCATTTGTGGTGGAATCATCCAACATTTTGTGACTAGCATTTAGTCACCAATTAAAACGGTGAGTTCGGAATGAATAAATTTATGAAGATCTGTATAGTGGAGAAGGATGGCAGATGCAGAGGTATCCAATATATATAGTGTGAAGTTGCCATTGTGTACCTTTGCACCATGATACTGAAATTTATCAGTCTTTAAAGACAGAAGAGGCACATATTATACTGACTTCTTAACACACACAACACCTGTGTTTGTTCTGGGATTATAACATCTGTTACCTGTTATGGTACGAGGATGATGGTTGCCTGTGGGGTTTAAAGTGTCCAGCAACCAATGGCAAATTTCTCAGTAAAAAACTTGAGATGGGGATCAGCATACCGTTTCCTGAGGGATGCAATATTCCATCTAAATATCTTCACTATAATTTATTGTATGGTGTCTTGAAGCTAGCCATGGCGCAGAATGTCTGCTTTCCCACTCTCTAATTTTCCTCGTAGATTTATAGATTCCTCTGTAATAAATCATTAACTGATTTATGCTCTTCTGGGATATTCCAGGGTCTTTCACTATCCCCCCCCCGGCACCCTACTATTGATATGTCTAGGGATTTTAATTTTTTTATTGCGTACTTTCCAGATTATCTTCATCAATAACAGACATTATCAGTATCCAACTTTTTCTTATCACTTTTATCCACTTTTATACCATTGTTATCATCAGCCTTGTACTCAGTGGTGTTATCAGTCTCCCTTTCAATGTCCTCTACACAAGTTTCTTTCAAACCGTTTCTTCATTTTTTTCGCTCAGTTTTGTTTTTCTTCCATTGAGTGTGTCAGTGGATTGTTTCTGACGCTCGGTTATTCCCACAAGCTGTTGCACCTCATCTTGAAGCTCAGCAATGAAAGTGCTTACTTCCAAACTATTGTAGCTTCCCAGTTGGCCTTATCTATCGGGAACTATGACGGAACCATCAACCACAAGCGATGGCTGCCACCCCAGGAAGGTCTCGGGCGGTCAGGCACAAGCTCAACCCTGGCTGACCTCTGCTTCTGCTGCTGCTGCTACTCCCTTGCATTGTGGCCGGATAAAGGATCATCAGACACCCATAGGACCCGAATCCATAAGTTGACCGCTGCCATTCGCCCCGTTCCGTAATCCCCAACTCCTCTTCCCGAAAACAAAAAGGTGGCCTAGAACGCACTGAAGAGCAGCTAGGGTTGACTGCTGAGAGGCCTGAGAGCACCCTCAGTACCAGATGCTCGATACAACATGCTTACTCAAGCTCATTTTGCTTCCCTAACCCCCCTGTTCCCCTGCCTCACCGCATTTTTAGTTCATTAGTGAAGGAACATCAGCCGGGCCATTAAACAAATTGAGTATGCATATTTTATCCGCGTATTCATAGTTTATTCATGAGCTCGTTACCCTTAATACATGTCAAGTGCACGGCTGAGGCGAGTACGTCACTCATGTTATACTACGTTACAATACATTATACTATAATACACTAAATTATACCACTTCATTATATTGTATTACATTTACGTACAGTAAAACATATTGTTTTACGCTACAGTTCATAATTTTACGGTATACTGGGTTATACTAGTGATAGAGTACTAGTGTAAGTACTGCGGTTAGACTTAAAAGTCGAATAAAGATGTTTCGGTGGGAGTTAATAATACGATATTTAAAAGTTAATTGAGATTTGATTTAATAAAAGGTGGAATTGGTTTGTTAAAAATAAATTGAGATTAGGGTTTAAATTGGAAGAGGCTTGAAAAATTCAGATATAAAACAGGATTAGATAGTACCACACTGCACTCCAGTGTACAGATATTTTGTTGACACTACGCTATTATACTGCACTACACTAAATTATATTACACTGCACTGCACTTTAGTACACTCAACTACATTATGCTGCAAAACACTCAACTACATTATGCTGCAAAACAATAACACACTACAATACCTTGTCCTAAAATATAATGTAAACTACAATACACTCCACATTAATACACTACGGTACACAGGGCACTGCACTAATTACATACACTACAATACACAGTCCACTACACGCTACTATACACAGTGTACCAAAATACACAAAACACTGGTTAAAGTCAGGTGAACAAATGCATAGAACACTTCATTAAGGTATCGTCTTTGGACCTTATTAACTCAATATATGAAGGTTAAAAAAACAGGTGTACAAATGGAATGGTAGGTAGGCTGGAGTTTAGTGAGGTCAGGTGAGTAAGATTATCAAGTGGGGTCACTGGGAAGCTTTAAAAAATGTTGGTCAAATACTTGAGAAGGGTATACATGGCATGGACCAACAGACCTACTGCAGAGCTCCCTCATTCACGTGTTTCAATACCTAGGCGAGTCATGAGGTGGACGAGGCGATGAGTATTTGAGACGATTCTGTGTAAATGTGGTTCATTTGGTATAAACTCCGGCTTTCTGCTCTACTGTATTTGTTACATCAGTTGCTTGCTTCTAAACACTGGCGTCTCCTTAAATCTGAATTCCTGATGACCGGCTGGAGTTTCTCTTTTCCACAATGTACATATTTAGCAAAGGGTTAATATCCTTAGAGGAGCTTGACACCTTTCGTATTTTCCAGACATATCACCTGCCCTTTCATCTTCATAGGTCTGGATGCATAATTGCAGTATTATGATAGTGTCCTGTATTACCTTGCAGAGGGCTTCTCCGGTAGTTAATGTTTGTCGGTACAAAAACAATAAAATCTCATGTATATATATATATATATATATATATATATATATATATATATATATATATATATATATATATATCACACATAAAAGGGTGTCCATAACGCATACCGATGGACTTTCGTTTGTCCTTGTAAATCTTGTCTTCCGTCAATAATGGCACCAACATTTTTCAGAATATATTTCTCATTATCTTGAAGATCTCATTTTATACGAACCCATGGAGTAGAACTCTTCTCCGGGCTGAAGGACTCACCACCTCGAAACTACGTCTTCGAAGATGATGGACTGATTACATCGTCTTTACATTTCCACTTCTCCTGTCTCCCTGTATACGACTGAAGAAGCCTACTGTAGGCCAAACGTTTCGGAATAAAAATACCCAACTGTCGCATATTGTCTAATCAGCTTGACAGTATTGTATGCCATTATCATAAAATATATCCAAACTAATTATTCTTTCTTCTAAAATCTGAATCATAAAAGTGAAACACACAATATTTATTAATACACAATATTAAACCTAATTTTTCATGCTGCTTATAGGCTAATAAAGCGACTAGAAAATATTTTACTCTTGCTCCCTTACCCTCGTGTCTTAATCTGTGACTAATTAATAGCACAAGGCGGACCGAAAAGTCACCATAAGTTCCTTCTATGTGTGGGTTATTTGTGTATTCTTCCAGTCACGGTATATTGCCTTTTATTCTTCATTTTGCTCCACATCGATTGTGAATGCATTGAAAAATTTGCGAAACAAAATCGACAAACATTACAGTCTATAAAATCCGAATTTGACTGGTTATGCAGTGGACAATATTTGGCTCATTCTGTATAAATCTCTTCTGTTAAAATATAATAACGGCGAGTTAATCTCCCGTGTCACTCTCCCTCATATACCTGTAATCCCAAGTCTGTTCACAGAAGTTATTTCCATAAATATTCATATACAAACTATACTATAACTATCCTTACTAAAAGTTTATCTTTGGTCGTGCAACGATGGTCTTGCTAACTAGAGTAATCCCAACTATAGAGTTTTTCTTGTATCTTTGACCCGTTGCACCACAGTGGACAGATATTGTCAGTTTCTACCTTGTCGACTGCTATAATATATATGGGTTATAATTGCAACAGCCCTCATGGGAGGGCTGAGTATATGACGTAGGTGGGTAACTATACACAGAGACTGACAGACATGACGTAGGTGGGTAACTATACACAGAGACTGACAGACATGACGTAGGTGGGTAAACCATACACAGAGACTGACAGACATGACGTAGGTGGGTAACTATACACAGAGACTGACAGACATGACGTAGGTGGGTAATTATACACAGAGACTGACAGACATGACGTAGGTGGGTAATTATACACAGAGACTGACAGACATGACGTAGGTGGGTAACTATACACAGAGACTGACAGACATGACGTAGGTGGGTAACTATACACAGAGACTGACAGACATGACGTAGGTGGGTAAACCATACACAGAGACTGACAGACATGACGTAGGTGGGTAAACATACACAGAGACTGACAGACATGACGTAGGTGGGTAACTATACACAGAGACTGACAGACATGACGTAGGTGGGTAACTATACACAGAGACTGACAGACATGACGTAGGTGGGTAACTATACACAGAGACTGACAGACATGACGTAGGTGGGTAACTATACACAGAGACTGACAGACATGACGTAGGTGGGTAACCATACACAGAGACTGACAGACATGACGTAGGTGGGTAAACCATACACAGAGACTGACAGACATGACGTAGGTGGGTAACTATACACAGAGACTGACAGACATGACGTAGGTGGGTAACTATACACAGAGACTGACAGACATGACGTAGGTGGGTAAACCATACACAGAGACTGACAGACATGACGTAGGTGGGTAACTATACACAGAGACTGACAGACATGACGTAGGTGGGTAACTATACACAGAGACTGACAGACATGACGTAGGTGGGTAACTATACACAGAGACTGACAGCCATGACGTAGGTGGGTAACTATACACAGAGACTGACAGACATGACGTTTTTACGAAGGAAACAATGACGGAGATATTAAATAACTTATTTACCTCTATCTTCACTCGCCTCTGTCCAATTGGAATTATGAATTTGAAGGAAAAGATTAAGGTGCCAATTTAAACTAACATAGAGAACAGTGGTAGGCTGGTGGTTCAGGGGCGGCGCATTTAGCCTTTAAACTTTAGACATTTTCTCAGGATTCCTATAATTCCCACAATGCTTAGAGCTGTTAACATTTTATAACTTAACTGTGTGATTTTCTTCAGGTGTGGGCACCTGAAGAAAATCACTTTGCATTCCAGTGCTGATCTAAAATCACTTTGAATTCCAGTGTTGATCTAAAATCACTGCATTCCAGTGTTGATCTAAAATCACTTTGAATTCCAGTGTTGGTCTAAAATCACTTTGAATTCCAGTGTTGATCTAAAATCACTTTGAATTCCAGTGTTGATCTAAAATCACTTTGCATTCCACTGTTGATCTAAAATCACTTTGAATTCCAGTGTTGCTCTAAAATCACTTTGAATTCCAGTGTTGCTCTAAAATCACTTTGAATTCCAGTGTTGCTCTAAAATCACTTTGAATTCCAGTGTTGCTCTAAAATCACTTTGAATTCCAGTGTTGATCTAAAATCACTTTGAATTCCAGTGTTGATCTAAAATCACTTTGAATTCCAGTGTTGATCTAAAATCACTTTGAATTCCAGTGTTGATCTAAAATCACTTTGAATTCCAGTGTTGATCTAAAATCACTTTGAATTCCAGTGTTGATCTAAAATCACTTTGAATTCCAGTGTTGATCTAAAATCCCTTTGCATTCCAGTGTTGATCTAAAATCACTTTGAATTCCAGTGTTGATCTAAAATCACTTTGCATTCCAGTGTTGATCTAAAATCACTTTGAATTCCAGTGTTGATCTAAAATCACTTTGAATTCCAGTGTTGATCTAAAATCACTTTGAATTCCAGTGTTGATCTAAAATCACTTTGAATTCCAGTGTTGATCTAAAATCACTTTGAATTCCAGTGTTGATCTAAAATCACTTTGAATTCCAGTGTTGATCTAAAATCACTTTGAATTCCAGTGTTGATCTAAAATCACTTTGAATTCCAGTGTTGATCTAAAATCACTTTGAATTCCATTGTTGATCTAAAATCACTTTGAATTCCATTGTTGATCTAAAATCACTTTGAATTCCAGTGTTGATCTAAAATCACTTTGCATTCCAGTGTTGATCTAAAATCACTTTGCATTCCAGTGTTGATCTAAAATATGTTATAAACAACTGTCTTAACATTTTATCATCCATCTATTTAAAAGCTATTTTAGAGTTTGATAATGTAGCACACGAGTTTTCACAATTTCGTTTATATGATCTTCCGGTGATTTTTTTTTTTTTAATATCTCCCAGATCCCTTTTTCTATCTGGTACTTTCAATATTTTGTCAGTCTATATTCTACATGTGGTCTATTTTCACTTTCTCCCATATCCACTACACTAAGTTCTATCTTCCATCTATTACTCCATGTTCTCGATGTATCCAGATCCTCTTGTAAATATTTCCAGTCGTTTTCATTATAAATTTTACATAAGATTTTTGCTTTGTCTGCAAACGTTTTCCATATATTTTTCATTCCTTAAGGTAAATAATTTATGCAAATTAGAAATATTATTGGGACAATAACTGAACCCTGTGGCACCTCACTTGGAACATCGACTCGTGCAGACATTTTTCCTATTAAAAATTCGTATTTTTCTCTCAGATAAATAATCCCTCATCCATTGTCATAATTTACCTTTAATTCCTCCTATATTTTGCAGTTTCATGAGAAACTCCATTAAAATCTTTCTTAATGTTTAGCTATATACAATCTGCCCATCTATTCCTTTCTTGAACAATTTCTGTAACTGTCTTAATAATTAAGCAAATCTGATATACACATTTGCAGAACGAAGACCAACTTGTTTACAAAGTAGTACGTTATTACTCACCAAGTGCTGAGTCCACTTTACTTTGATGGCTTTTTCCCAAAAAAAATACATTTCTCAACGACTCCATCCTATAGTTTAAAGGGTCCTCACTGTCACCAGTTTATAACTATACGCACACTGTGTAATCTTACACGTGGTTCCTAATTAACCTTCCTGTAGTAAAATCCTAGAAAATTTTCCTAAGCTGATAACACAACTTATCAACACATTCTTTTAAGACACTAAGGTCCTCTGGGCCTCTACCTTTATTCTCATCAACATCTATTAACAATTTCTTTACTTTTTAGTTCTTTCAATATCCTTTAGTTCAGCTCTCTGTCCGGGATTAAAACCTCTTTTTTGCAAACATACTCTGAAATATTCCAGTTAATACTTTACACATTTCCTCCTCTACCTCAATGATTTTTGCGTCTTCATTTATTGTTTGCATTTCGTTGTTGACATTCAGTTTACCTTTTCAGAAACTTAAATAAATGGTTTGGGTCTGCCTTACTACTGTCTATTTCGTTTTCAATTTTTTCTCCTTTCTCCTTACATCCGTATATTCATTTCTTGTCTGAATCTCTGATGAATGTGTGTGTGTGTGTGTGTGTGTGTGTGTGTGTGTGTACTCACCTAGTTGTACTCGCCTAGTTGTGGTTGCAGTGGTCAAGTCACAGTTCCTGGCCCCGCCTCTTCACTGGCCGCTACTCGGTCACTCTACCCGATTCATGAGCTTTATCATACCTCTCCTTAAAACTATGTATGGATCCTGCCTCCACTACATCACTTCCCAGACTATTTCATTCCTGATAACTCAGTGACTGAAGAAATACTTCCTAACATCCCTGTGATTCATCTGAGTCTTCAACTTCCAACTGTGTCCCCTTGTTGCTGTGTCCCATCTCTGGAACATTCTGTCTCTGTCGACCTTGTCAATTCCTCTCAGTATTTTATATGTCGTTATCATATCCCCTCTATCTCTCCTGTCTTCCAGTGTCGTCAAGTCGATTTCCCGTAACCTCTCCTCGTAGGACATACCCCTTAGCTCCAGGACTAGTCTTGTTGCAAACCTTTGCACTTTCTCAAGTTTCCTTACATGCTTGACTAGGTGAGGGTTCCAAACTGGCGCTGTGTGTGTGTGTGTGTGTGTGTGTGTGTGTGTGTGTGAGAGAGAGAGAGGGTCTACAAGAAGCTTAGACAGGCTAGGTTAGGTAACAAAGCACTTCCCACTGTCACCTGATCCCTCGCTCCTCCCCACCGCTGATTCCTGTGACGCTGGCAATGGAAGAAGGGTTGACAAGGTAGGGCAGAGGCTTCATATAGCTAAGAAGAAGATCCTTATTACTGAATTAAACCTTGCCACGTTACAAATCATTTGCCTTCTATGTGAGTTGGAAAATAAAATATATTTTATGATGTGGTAATTAAGTGTCCATCAAGGGGGACTTTCAAGAATTTCCAGATTTTTTTTCCCCCTCCCAATTTTACGATTTTATTTGAAATTTTTATTCCCATTAAATAATTTTAAATAATTTGGGCAGGCAAATTTGTTAATGTAATAAAATAGTTAAAAAAACTGTACTCATTGGAATCTATGCCATAACTAGAGAATAACTCATCTGATCGGCTTCAAATTTTCATCACCTAACGTTTGGAGCATGGTGGTGGTGCAGTGGACTAAGGTCTCGGGAGGTTAACTAGGTCCTCAGAAGGCTGGTTAAATATCCCGGGTTCGATATCCGGCTGGTGACAGTATTGTTATTTGCTTAAAACCACTTCCTTCTGTGGATGCATTAATTTTATATATATATATATATATATATATATATATATATATATATATATATATATATATATATATATATATATATATATTTTTTTTTTTTTTTTTATTAACACATCGGCCGATTCCCACCAAGGCAGGGTGGCCCGAAAAAGAAAAACCTTCATCATCATTCACTTCATCACTGTCTTGCCAGAAGGGTGCTTTACACTACAGTTATAAAACTGCAACATTAACACCCCTCCTTCAGAGTGCCGGCACTGTACTTCCCATCTCCAGAACTCAAGTCCGGCCTGCCGGTTTTCCCCTGAATCCCTTCATAAATGTTACTTTGCTCACACTCCAACAGCACGTCAAGTATTAAAACCATATGCCTCCATTCACTCCTATCAAATACGCTCACACATGCTTGCTGGAAGTCCAAGCCCTCGCACACAAAACTTCCTTTACCCCCTCCCTCCAACCTTTCCTAGGCCGACCCCTACCCCGCCTTCCCTCCACTACAGATTTATACACTCTCGAAGTCACTCTGTCTCGTTCCATTCTCTCTACATGTCCAAACCACCTCAACAACCCCTCCTCAGCTCTCTGGACAATCGTTTTGGTAATCCCGCACCTCCTCCTAATTTCCAAACTCCGAATTCTCTGCATTATATTCACACCACACATTGACCTCAGACATGACATCTCCACTGCCTCCAGCCTTTCCTCGTTGCAACATTCATCACCCATGCTTCACACCCATATAAGAGCGTTGGTATAACTATACTCTCATACATTCCCTCTTTACTTCCATGGACAAGGTTATTTGTCTCCACAGACTCCGAAGTGCTCCACTCACCCTTTTCCCTCATCAATTCTATGATTCACCTCATCCTTCATAGACCCATCCGCCGACATGTCCACTCCCAAATATCTGAATACATTCACCTCCTCCATACTCTCTCCCTCCAATCTGATATCCAATCTTTCGTCACCTATTCTTTTTGTTATCCTCATCACCTTACTCTTTCCTATATTCACTTTCAATTTTCTTCTTTACACACCCTACCAAATTCATCCACCAACCTCTGCAGCTTCTCTTCAGAATCTCCCAAAAGCACAGTGTCATCAGCAAAAAGCAACTGTGACAACTCCCACTTTGTATTTGCTTTTTTATCTTTTAGCCCAACACCTCTTGCCAAGACCCTCGCATTCACTTCTCTTACAACCCCATCTATAAATATATTGAACAACCACGGTGACATCACACATCCTTGTCTAAGGCCCACTTTTACTGGGAAATAGTCCCTTCCCTCCTACACACTCTAACCTGAGCCTCACTATCCTCATAAAAACTCTTCACTGCTTTCAGTAACCTTCCTCCTATTCCATACACCTGCAACATCTGCCACATTGCCCCCTATCTACCCTATCATACGCCTTTTCCAAATCCATAAATGCCACAAAAATATCTTTACCCTTATCCAAATACTGTTCACCTATATGTTTCACTGTAAACACTTGGTCTACACACCCCTACCTTTCCTAAAGCCCCTTGTTCATCTGCTATCCTGCTTTCTGTTTTACTCTTAATTCTTTCAATAATAACTCTACCATACACTTTACCAGGTACACTCAACAGACTTATTCCCCTATAATTTTTGCACTCTCTTTTGTCCCCTTTGCCTTTATACAAAGGAACAATACACGCTCTCTGCCAATCCCTAGGTACCTTACCCTCTTCCATACATTTATTAAATAATAGCACCAACCACTCCAAAATTATATCCCCACCTGCTTTTAACATTTCTATCTTTATCATATCAATCCCAGCTGCCTTACCCCCTTTCATTCTACCCACTGCCTCACGAACTTCCCCTACACCCACAACTGGCTCTTCCACACTCCTACAAGATGTTATTCCTCCTTGCCCTACACACGAAATCACAGCTTCCCTGTCTTCATCAACATTTAACAAATCCTCAAAATATTCTCTCCATCTTCCCGATACCTCTAACTCTCCATTTAATAACTCTCCTCTCCTATTTTTAACTGTCAAATCCATTTGTTCTCTAGGCTTCCTCAACTTATTAATCTCATTCCAAAACTTTTCTTATTTTCAACAAAATTTGCTGATAACATCTCACCCACTCTCTCATCTGCTCTCTTTTACATTGCTTCACCACTCTTTTAACCTCTCTTTTCTCTCTCCATATACTCTTCCCTCCTTGCATCACTTCTACTTTGTAAAAACCTCTCATATGCTAACTTTTTCTCCCTTACTACTCTCTTTACATCATCATTCCACCAATCGCTCCTCTTCCCTCCCGCACCCACTCGCCTGTAACCACAAACTTCTGCTGAACACTCTAACACTACATTTTTAAATCTACCCCATACATTTTCGACCCCATTGCCTACACTCTCACTAGCCCATCTATCCTCCAATAGTTGTTTATATCTTACCCTAACTGCCTCCTCTTTTAGTTTATAAACCTTCACCTCTCTTTTACTTACTGATTCTATTTTCCTTGTATCCCATCTACCTTTTACTCCCACTGTAGCTATAACTAAAAAGTGATCTGATATATCTGTACCCCCTCTATAAACATGTACATCCTGAAGTCTACTCAACAGTCTTTTATCTACCAATACATAGTCCAACAAACTACTGTCATTACGCCCTACATCATATCTTGTATACTTATTTATCCTATATATATATATATATATATATATATATATATATATATATATATATATATACACACACACACAAAATAAGATCACAGTAAACAGGTGATATCACAATATGCAAAACAACCACTGTGAAAAAAATAGCGAAATTCCAAGCGCATTCGTGACTTCTCGCATTATCAAGGAACTAAAAAAAACAAAGCATCAACAAGAAGGCATACAAAGGGGCAAAACTACACCTCACAATCACGTCACCACAACAAGACTACACCTCACAGTCGCGTGACAACACCCGACTCTGTGAAACACAACACACCTGATACTCTACCCAAGCATCAATATTCTTCACTCGTACAATGCATCATTAAATTCTTCCCAAATTTTATTAACTATAAATGAATCCAATTTATATATACCAAAAGAAATATTCATATTTTCAAAACTGCTTTTTATGAAACATGATTCTATCATATTCCTCTCAACCATGGACTTGCTTGATACAACTTTCTCAGCCTTTTGAAAATCAATTGGATAGTTAAAATCTCTCACATGAATAAATAGAGCATTAGAATCTTGTCCAGTTCTAATGCTATATTTATGTTGTTTTAATCTTAGTTCGAGACTAAGAGTGTTGGGTTGTCTAAAGAGGGTGCGCATCTCAGGAAGTGAGCCTTGGCAGAGTAAGACACCTTGTGATGAGATACAGGGCATCATGGGCATCATGATCTCTTCTCTCCTCCATTCTCTTCAGGTCATTCAGTTTGTCCTTGAGGACTGTGTCGATGGCCGGATTACCCAGCGGTGCTCCCAAGAGAGTCCCTTGGCTGGAGTGGTAGTAGAGACTTCAGGAAGGATTGTTCGCACAGCACTGATTATTTCCTGGTTCGTTGTGATGATTTCACACTTGGAGGGATTGAGGATGAGTCTCAAGGCTTCTCTCTGTGTCTTCACGAGTTGTAAGTCCTCTAGCAGGGACTCTTCAGTACCTGCCAGTACTCCCCAGGTACCAGATGTTGAGCTCGCTGCGCAGGCTGGAAGTTAGTTCTCTTACTGCCAAGCAGAAGAGAAGTGGAGAGAGTGGATCACCCTGCTGAACGCCCTCAGATGAGGGAATTTCATGTTCGCCAAACAAAAGAATTGAGGGTTTGCTGTAGCCAGCTGAAATGAAGGGAAAAAGACTGGGGAACTGAACCCAAACGGCTTGGAAGACCACATCTCTTTTCACTATATTAAAGGCATTTCTAAGTCAAGTTTTTCTACTGCCTTGTCTTCTGGCAAGTCCCTGATGAAGGCCCTTACTGCATGAGTTGCCGCTTCACTGCCTTCAGAGATCCCAAAGCCCAGTTGGTGTGGCTGGAGTAAACTGGCAGCTTCTAGGCGAATGTTTCTTACTGCTGCTTTGGCAACGAGACGGCGAAGGGTGTTGCCAACAGCAATGGGTTTGATTCCCCCATCCTTCTTCTTCAAAGCGTATAATGAGGCTCCATAAAAGAAACGTTTAATTTCTTCTGGAATCCGCCCAGCCTGGCAGTTGTTGACGGAGAAAGAATTGATGCAGATGCGCCAAGTACTGGATTTACCATCTCTTTGAGGTGTTGTGGTCGAATTCCAGTGTAACCTCCTGCAGATCCTGCTGGATTTGACACTATCTCCTCATAGACTTCTGATTCTGGCAAAATTAATTGTCCAGTGATGAGGTCTTCCTCAGGTTTGTTGTTAACGACTATGGTGTCTCTTGTTGGGTTCTTGTCTCTTAGTGCTTGGGCTGTGGTCTTATCTTTGGGAGCAACAGTGTCGTCACTTGTAATTATTCTGATTGCTCCCACTGTGTTGCCTTCGATTTTTTTGCTAACCTGTGCACAAATTTTCTCGTTTTCAGTGGAATTTGTCTTGGGTCTGCCTCTGTGGTTCCTGCGATGATGGGGCAGAGGGACACAATTATAACTGCTAACAGATAATTATCTGTTCTTGGGTAGTTGCGCACCGCCTTGATGACTGATGTGGTTAGCAGTTTGCCTCGTCTTTCAGGAACTGCAAGACAGACATTGCCGAACAGGAGCAGGTTGCGCCATGCTTTGATGGTGCCTCGGGCTTCTAAGTTGATGGAACCTCCTTTCACCTGCTTAAGAAGGTCTGTGAATTTCCCTGCTGTATATAGACGAGCCACTTTAGGAATGTGAGATAGGGTACTGCTAGCAGTGGATTTGAATGCCATCAGAAGATCTTCACAAGTGAGGAGGTTGCCATTGGAATTGTCATCTGCCTGTGGAGGCTGTGGGCTGCTATCTGCTGGGGGCATATGTGATCCAGCACACTCTGCGTGCCCGATACTCTCCACACACCTGACATGTGCCTCTTCTTTCATTGTTGGGTGCACTGTTTCCCTGGCTTTGTGGCTGGCTGGCTGCATCATCTGCCATTCCTCAATCTGTGTGGTAAGCCCGGGCTGAAGGAAAAATGGCACTTGGCACATACCACAGGTGGTTCATAATGGGGGTGGAGAGGGGTGGAGGAGAGCGGTCCTCATGGTGGGCAAAGGGAGGGAGGGAGGTGTGGAATGGGTGTCATGAGTAATGTGGATGAGGCAGGAGGGGTGAGGACCTGGGGAGGCAGGCCTGACAGAGTTGCACACTCACTGCCTCCCATGACACGTCACTATACAATACTATACACTATGCACTGTAAACGACACACCGCTATACACTATGCATTATACACACACTGTGAACAAACACTCCATTATCGAAAGGAGACTACACAGTGTATGCACGCCTGTTTGGGGAAAGAGACGTGAGGGGGTAAACACAGTTGTACTCCTCATCCTTCGCCTCCTACATGTTGCCCACCTCCCCTCACGGACCCCTTCTACCCAAAGGTGACCGTTATGTATCCTCTCTCACTGACTTCACGTACTTTTCTTGATTCGAAAGGGAAAAAGAAAATGCAGTCTTCCTGGTAGCTGTTCTTAACTGAGAGATATTGTGCCAAAACCACAGAGAGGGATGCCCACAGCCTCTCTCTGGCAGAGTTGCCAGATATAAAACAATATAAGCTATTCCGGGTGGGGATTCCTAAATATTATTATTATTATTATTAATTATTATTTTACTGCAAGCCAAAATTTTCAATATCTTTTCTTTGCCTCTAATGAAAACATAAGCCGTCCTGAGCCAGCAGGTCACAACAGCCTCCTCCCTCTCTCCCAAGTCCTGCCCTTCCTCTTCTCAGTCTGAACACATCCTCACACCAGCCAATCCCCTTCCCCCATAAGGTACCACCCAAGGAACCCGACCAGCCAAGACCTTGCCCCACTCCCCAAGCCCAAGCTAAATCTAGCGTGAGCCAGTGGATCAGGATATTAACGTGACATTTCTATGGCGTCCAATCACAGCTCATCAGCGACGTCTCTTGGCCGGCCATTGTCCGTTCCGAAATCAAGACAGATAAGTAAAATGGACATCCGGACATCCAATATCTTTTTAGAGGAGTGTCCCAGGTGATAGAGAGAGAGAGAGAGAGAGAGAGAGAGAGAGAGAGAGGAGATACTTAAGACAGATACCAGAAAGCTTTACAATTTATATTGAATCTGTCTGCTGAGAAGAAGTAACTAAGGTATTTACTTGTCTAAAAAAGTATGGTTAAGGCAGTACAGAAAGCCTTCTCCTCGTCCTCCACCTGCTCTCCGATCATTGATCACATCCTCGGGGGTCATCTTGAGCCACCTCGTGCATGCCTACACTGAAACATGCAAGACTCAAGGTGTTGTCTTGATGGACTTTCCCTTCTACCAGGGAAAACACCCACGAGTAGCGGAAGCCGACCTTCAACTGTCTCTATCTCCGAAGTGGTCACAAGCTCTTTGGCATATCAGGACGTCAATAAGGAGACAAGTACATAATTCCCTGTCCACGAGGAGACGAGTCGACCGCTTTCAGCTTCCACCACAAAGAGAAAACGGGGATGATGTAGTTTCTGAGGAAAGAAAAACAAACATTTTCTTTAAAACTCTGGACCAAGAACCCCACCAAAACTAGGCATATCTCCCTTGAATGGAAAATTTGGGTAAAAACAGTCTTCAGCAAAGGAAAAATGATCAGTGTTTTACAAGAACAGATAACAGACTACTTCGACTGCAAGCAAAAGAACAGGAAGAAGTCGATGACTTTTGAAACACCGTTATTAGTGCAATGATTGGTCATAGACTCATCCTTGTGGATGATCGGTCGTAGCTCATCCTTGTGGATGGTCAGTCGGAGACTTATCATTGTGGATAGTCGGTCGGAGACTTATCCTTGTGGATAGTCGGTCGGAGACTTATCCTTGTGGATGGTCAGTCGTAAACTCATCCTTGTGGATGGTCAGTCGGAGACTCATCTTTTTGGATGGTCAGTCGGAGATTCATCCTTGTGGATGGTAACACAAACAGGAATTAGCAAGGACTAATAATCAAATTTCCACTCCGTAGGAAGGTTCATGAACCACGGCCAGGTCCATAGACCACGGTCAGGTCCATGAACCACAGTCAGGTACATGGACCACGGTCAGGTCCATG
This sequence comes from Cherax destructor, assembly GCA_009830355.1. Taxonomy (NCBI): domain Eukaryota; kingdom Metazoa; phylum Arthropoda; class Malacostraca; order Decapoda; family Parastacidae; genus Cherax; species Cherax destructor. The sequence continues at coordinate 88,698 of WNWK01001959.1, forward strand.
GACCACGGCCAGGTCCATGGACCACGGTCAGGTCCATGGACCACGGTCAGGTCCATCTGCAAATGCACCTGGACTGCAGAAACCATCAGTTATATCTATGGTGATGTCCACCATAGATATAACCATAGATATAAATGAACGAAAATAACAAAGATGGAAGACTTATTCCCTTAGAGAAAGTAGTGACCCCAGATGTTGTAGGGAGTTCACTACTGCTCACTATAGCCGCGTTTAATTTATTTTAGTGTTCGTGTAATGCCTTTTCTTGCAAGCCTTCACAAATTCACTTATATACCACAATAGTATTCACTCTCATCTTAAACATGCCTGCAACTGTGACCATGATTTATCTCCGTTCTCCTCACTGGAAGAGGCAGTGCCAAATTCTGACCCACATTCCATGCACACCTTAAGCGAGACCTGACATTTATTCCTCTGATGTCTGAATTTCTGATACCTGAAGCACTTTGGTAGGCAGGGAATATTCTGTTTGATATTCAGGTCCCACCAATCAAGGATGGTAATGTTAGGAAGAAGGTACAGTCAGTTGAACTAGAGAGGAATGGTACTGTGTTCACCAGCACTGACTCCTGAAGTCCTTATCTAAGGATGATATATGTTTCTCAATGAAGAATCTTGGGATAGGTGAACAGTCACGTATCCCTAGATTCTCCGATTGAAACTATATCTTCAATGAGTAGCGTATATTATCCTTAGATAAGGAAGAAGCATAAATAATAGGAGTCCTCAGGTTGTTCTTCAACTCTATATATCCTTGGTTAGGCCTCATCTAGAAAAATAAACACATAAGCAGTATAATGTGATCCTTTATCCTCAATAAAGGATCACATTATACTGCTTATGTGTTTATTTTTCCATTGTGTCGGTATTTTATATCATTTATTTCCAGGCCTCATCTAGATTATGCTGCACAGTTTTGGTCACCGTATTACAGAATGGATATAAATGTTCTGGAAAACGTACAAAGGAGGATGACAAAGTTGATCCCATGTATCAGAAATCTTCCCTATGAGGATAGACTCAGGGTCCTGAATCTGCACTCTCTAGAAAGGCGTAGAATTCGGGGGGGATGTGATTGAGGTGTATAAATGAAAAACAGGAATAAATAAAGGGAATGTAAATAGCGTGCTAAAAATATCTAGTATTGACAGGACTCGCAGGAATGGCTTTAAGTTGGATAAATTCAGATTCAGGAAGGATATAGGAAAGCATTGGTTTGGTAAGAGAGTTGTCGATGAGTGGAACAAACTTCCGAGTACAGTTATAGAGGCTAAAACGTTGTGTAGTTTTAAAAATAGGCTAGATAAATATATGAGTGGGTGCGGGTGGGTGTGAGTTGGTCCTGACTAGCTTGTGCTACTAGGTCAGGTGCCGTGCTCCTTCCTTAAGTGAATGTAACCTGACAAGATGTTGCTGTGTCAGACAGGATGTAGATGAATGGTTCAGAGAACCGACAAGTGGCTAAATTTGACAAACGGATTCTTCAATACTTGTCCAACCTTTGGACGAAGACCTACTTCGACTAGTGGATGGTACCACTATGACCCCGCCTCCTCCTGCTTCGCCTCACCTGACTACAGTATATAAGCAACTTCTATTGCCCTATGCTGTACTTACTACAAGATTGATGGACTGAACACATCGACTCCAGGCCGAGGGACTGATTACCTCAAACTTCTCCTCTCCCTACATCTTTCTACTTTGTCTTAGACTGATGAAGCCACTGTGTGGCGAAACGTTTCCTCATTAAAGATACCCAATTGTTGCATATGTGTCTAATTTAACAACTTGTCGGTTCTCTGAACCATTCATTATTAACACAATAATGGTGCAAAAATTCCTCGCCAACGCATCGTGAAGAACGGAGAAAAATTATTCCAAATTAACGTGGTGTATAAAGATAACGACACTACTTACCACCAGGAGGACTGATGACGAGAAAGACTGCAGCCGAAAACCCAGGTGAGCCACATAAATACTTGAGATTTTCTTACACTTATTGTAGGAGAGAAGCGGAATAAACTAGGAATGATAAAATAAATGAATGTATAAAGGTTTCTAAAGATAATACAAAATAACTTATTCACATCAGTTGACTGAAAGAGAAGCATACAGTGGGGCAAGAGCGCGCGCGCGCATACACACACGCGCGCCGAGCACATCTCCGGAAGCACACATCAACCAGATAACTGCTGCAGCATATGGGCGTCTGGCAAACCTGAGAATAGCGTTCCGATACCTTAGTAAGGAATCGTTCAAGACACTGTACACTGTGTACGTCAGGCAAATACTGGAGTATGCAGCACCAGTTTGGAACCCACACCTGGTCAAGCACCTCAAGAAATTAGAGAAAGTGCAAAGGTTTGCATCAAGGTTAGTTCCGGAGCTAAGGGAAATGTCCTATGAAGAAAGGTTAAGGGAAATCGGCATGACGACACTGGAGAACAGGAGGGTTAGGGGAGACATGATAACGACATACAAAATACTGCATGGAATAGATAAGGTGGACAGAGACAGGATGTTTCAGAGAGGGGACACAGAAACAAGGTGTCACAATCGGAAATTGAAGACTCAGATGAGTCAAAGGGATGTTAGGAATTATTTCTTCAGTCGCAGAGTTGTCAGGAAGTGGAATAGTCTGAAAAGTGAGGTAGTGGAGGCAGGAACCATACATAGCTTTAAGACGAGGTATAATAAAGCTCATGGAGCAGGGAGAGAGAGGACCTAGTAACGGTCAGTGAAGAGGTGGGGCCAGGAGCTAAGTATCGACCCCTGCAACCACAATGAGGTGAGTACAATTAGGTGAGTACACACACACACACACACACGGGAGGGGGGGAATCGCTTGAGCAATCTCTGATTGGATTCTTTGGTGAGGACGAGTGTTTACAAACACCAGTGTTGGTCCCTGGGACTGGCTGTGGCTGTCGCATTTGTTCTATTTTCAGGTAGAAAGTTGTCTCATTCTTCAACTAGACGGTTTTCTAAGCCATTACATCACATTAACTGTAATACTCCGTAAGATCAAGACTCAACATTGATAAACTTAATAGTATCAGAAATCTTCCCTATGAGGATAGACTGAGGCCCTGAATGTGCACTCTCTAGAAAGGCGTAGAATTAGGAGGGATATGATTGAGGTGTATAAATTGAAAACAGGAATTAATAAAGGGGATGTAAATAGCGTGCTAAAAATATCTAGCATTGACAGGACTCGCAGCAATGGTTTTAAGTTGGAAAAATTCAGATTCAGGAAGGATATAGGAAAGCACTGGTTTGGTAATAGAATTGTGGACGAGTGGTACAAACTACCGAGTACCGTTAGATAAATTTGTTAGATAAATACATGAGTGGGTGTGGGTGGGTGTGAGTTGGACCTGACTAGCTTGTGATACTAGGTCAGTTGCCGTGCTCCTTAATTAGTGAATGGGACCTGACCTGACTCTCTTAAGCCATTGGCTTAAGCCGGTGGATGAATTGAACCTGCCTCGCATGGACCAGTAGGCCTGTTGCAGTATTCCTTCTTTCTTATGTTCTTAATAGGATCCTCGATTAGAATGTTAATGAGTAAAAGAATAAAAGACACAATACCGTGACTGGAACAATACACAAATAACTCACACATATGTTAAGTAAAAGGACACAAATGCAACTAATGTGACATTTTATTGTGGCAACGTTTCGCTCTCCAGGAGCTTTTTCAAGCCGTTATCAAGCGTAACGGCTTGAAAAAGCTCCTGGAGAGCGAAACGTTGCCACAATAAAATGTCACATTAGTTGCATTTGTGTCCTTTTACTTAACATATTGTCGGTAATTCTACCAATATAACTCACACATAGGAGAGAGTAACTTATGACGACGTTTCGCTCAGACAGTTAACGTTGCATCTCTTACATTCATTGACAAAAAAAAACTATAATAATACGTAAAAGAGCTTGTTGCTACATGCAAATTGGTTATACATCAGGGAGGTAATTTGCAGTTCATTATATATCAATAAAGTTATATGGTAATGTATAACACATCAGTGATTACACATCAACTTATTCTCATATCAGTGCATTTATAGTTTTTTTTTTAAAAATCTGACTATAGTTTTAGTAGTAGTAGTAGAGACAGGTCCCCGCTTTACAGCGCTTAGCTTTACAGCGCTTGGCTTTACAGCGCTTGGCTTTACAGCGCTTGGCTTTACAGCGCTTGGCTTTACAGAGTTTCGCTAATGCAGCGGTTTTCAATTATACCCGTTCTTCATTTATTCGGACTTCGTACAATATATTCACCACCCACTATAAGCTAAGGGCGAAAATATTTTTAGGGTGAGTAATGTGTGTACTGTATATGCATTTTTTAGGCCTAGCTGTATTGGTCACCTAATGTATGATAGTGTAAACATGTTGGAAAGATAAACACATAAGCAGTATGGAAAAATAAACACATAAGCAGTATAATGTGATCCTTTATTGACAACGTTTCGCCCACGCAGTGGGCTTTATCGAGTCACAGACAGATCTACCTGGAAAATGAGCAACATGGAGATATATATAGGGTACAGTCAGGTGGAGAATGCTGGGTCAGGTGGAGAAAGCTGCATGTGACAGTCTTAAAAGTAGTGTGATAGTTTAAAACATAGTGTGACTTAAAGGACCTGCGGTGTACCATTTACACAACCATTTAATCAACTACAGAAACGCAAGACTCATCGCCAGAGAAGACAACACGCAATACCGAAGAATCCTAGAATCATCACTCATCTGTATATCCAACAACTTCAACCAGAACAACGGCTTCTACAACATAGCTGAACCTATTGCCAAGAAACTTCTTCAACGCTATCCCACCTAGAACTCAAGAATGGTACACTGCAGGTCCTTTAAGTCACACTATGTTTTTAACTATCACACTACTTTTAAGACTCACATGCAGCTTTCTCCACCTGACCCAGCATTCTCCACCTGACTATACCCATATATATCTCCATGTTGCTCATTTTCCAGGTGATCTGTCTGTGATCTAAGCGTATGTGGAAACGTTGTCAATAGGATCACATTTACTGTTATGTGTTTATTTTCCATGTGTCGTATTTTATACCATTTATTTCAGTAAATGTCTACTGCAGTGGGTTTATCGAAACGTTGTCATAAAGGATCACATTATACTGCTTATGTGTTTATCTTTCCACTGTGTCGGTATTTTATACCATTTATTTCCAGTGTAAACATGTTATCAGGATTTTATACGCATTTGAAAGTGGAAAAAAATAGCCTACGTTTCGCTTTAGAGCAGTAGCCCATAGTCCACTATATTCTACGTCTTTCAAGTTAGGTTAAGTTCAGAAATATATTTAGTTGATTAGCCTAAATTAAATTGCGCTTGTTATAATAAGGTTAGGTAAGTTTTCTAAGGTTCTTTTGGTACAAAATTAATAATTTTGACATTAACATAAACGAGAAAAACATCTTTAAATGTATAAGAGAAAATTTTACAAAAAGACTTAATTTTAAATGAGTTCTTGCTAATTGACCAATTTTTTACCTATATATATATATATATATATATATTTTTTTTTTTTTTCAACAAGTCGGCCGTCTCCCACCGAGGCAGGGTGACCCAAAAAGAAAGAAAATCCCCAAAAAGAAAAAAACTTTCATCATCATTCAACACTTTCACCACACTCATACATAATCACTGTCTTTGCAGAGGAGCTCAGATACTACAGCTGAGAAAAGTCCCTCCCAGCTGTCACTATCTCAGACCCCTCCTTTAAAGTGCAGGCATTGTACTTCCCATTTCCAGGACTCAAGTCCAACTAAATCAATTAACTGGTTTCCCTGAATCCCTTCACACAATGTTACCCTGCTCACACTCCAACAGATCGTCATGTCCCAAAACCATTCGTCTCCATTCACTCCTATCTAACACGCTCACACATGCTTGCTGGAAGTCCAAGCCCTCGCCCACAAAACCTCCTTTACCCCTTCCTCCAACCTTTTCTAGGACGACCCCTACCCCGCCTTCCTTCCCCCACAGATTTATACGCTCTCCAAGTCATTCTACTTTGATCCATTCTCTCTAAATGACCAAACCACCTCAACAACCCCTCTTCAGCCCTCTGACAAATACTTTTAGTAACTCCACACCTTCTCCTAATTTCCACATTCCGAATTTTCTGCATAATATTTACACCACACATTGCCCTTAGACAGGACATCTCCACTGCCTCCAGCCTCCTCCTCGCTGCAGCATTTGCAACCCATGCTTCACACCCATATAAGAGTGTTGGTACCACTATACTTTCGTACATTCCCTTCTTTGCCTCCATGGATAACGTTTTTGTCTCCACAGATACCTCAATGCACCACTCACCTTTTTCCTTCATCAATTCTATGGTTAACCTCATCCTTCATAAACCCATCTGCTGACACATCAACTCCCAAATATCTGAAAACATTTACTTCTTCCATAATCCCTCTCTCCAATGTGATATCCAATTTTCTTTATTTAAATCGTTTGATACCCTCATCACCTTACTCTTATCTATGTTCACTTTTAACTTTCTACCTTTACACACTCTCCCAAACTCGTCCACTAACCTTTGCAACTTTTCTTTAGAATCTCCCATAAGCACAGTATCATCAGCAAAAGTAACTGTGTCAACTCCCATTTTGCATTTAATTCTCCATAATTTAATCCCACCCTCTCCCCAACACCCTAGCATTTACTTCTTTACAACCCCATCTATAAATATATTAAACAACCATGGTGACATTACACAACCCTGTCTAAGACCTACTTTTACCGGGAAGTAATCTCCTCTCTCCTACACACCCTAACCTGAGCCTCACTATCCTCATAAAAACTCTTTACAGCCTTCAGCAACTTACTACCTATTCCATACACTTGCAACATTTGCCACATTGCTCCCTATCCACTCTATCATATGCCTTTTCTAAATCCATAAATGCAATAAAAACTTCTCTACCTTTATCTAAATACTGTTCACATATATGCTTCACTGTAAACACTTGATCTACACATCCCCTACCCACTCTAAAGCCTCCTTGCTCATCTGCAATCCTACTCTCTGTCTTACCTCTAATTCTTTCAATAATAACCCTGCCATACACTTTACCTGGTATACTCAGTAAACTTATTCCCTATAATTTTTACACTCTCTTTTATCCCCCTTCCTTTATATAAAGGAACTATACATGCTCGCTGCCAATCCCTAGGTACCTTCCCTCTTTCATACATTTATTAAACAAAAATACCAACCACTCCAGCACTATATCCCCCTGCTTTTAACATTTCTGTCATGATTCCGTCAATTCCAGCTGCTTTACCCCTTTCATTCTACGTAATGCCTCCCGCACCTCCCCACACTCACATCCTGCTCTTCTTCACTCCTAAACGATGTTGTACCTCCCTGGCCAGTACATGAAATTATCGCCTCCTCTTTTCATCGACATTTAAAAGTTCCTCAAAATATTCCCGCCATCTACCCAATACCTCCAGCTCCCCATCTACTAACTCCCTACTCTGTTTTTAACTGACAAATCCATTCGTTCCCTAGGCTTTCTTACCTTGTTTATCTCACTCCAAAATTTTTCTTGTTTTCAGCAAAATTTCTTGACAGATCCTCTCCCATTCTTTCATCCGCTCTTCTTTTGCACTCTCTCACCACTCTCTTCACCTTTCTTTTACTCTCCATATACTCTGCTCTTCTACTAACACTTCTGTTTTGTAAAAACCTCTCATAAGCTACCTTTTTCTTTTATCACACCCTTTACTTCTTCATTCCACCACTCACTCCTCTTTCCTCCTGCACCCACCCTCCTATAACCACAAACTTCTGCCCCACATTCTAATACTGCATTTTTAAAACTATCCCAACTCTCTTCAACCCCCACTACTCCTACTTGCACTAGCCCACCTTTCTGCCAATAGTTGCTTATATCTCACCCTAACTTCCTCCTCCCTTAGTTTATACACTTTTACCTCTCTCTTACTTGCTGTTGCCATTTTCCTTTTGTCCCATCTACCTTTACTCTAACTGTAGCTACAACCAAATAATGATCTGATATATCCGTTGCCCTCTATAAACATGTACATCCTGAAGCCTACTCATCAACCTTTATCCACCAATACATAATCCAACAAACTACTTTCCTTACGTGCTATATCATACCTTGTATATTTATTTATCCTCTTTTTCATAAAATATGTATTACTTATTACCAAACCTCTTTCTACACATAGCTCAATTAATGGCTCCCCATTTACATTTACCCCTGGCACCCCAAATTTACCTACTACTCCATCCACAACATTTTTACCCACTTTAGCATTAAGATCCCCAACCACAATTACTCTCTCACTTGGTTCAAAACTCCCCACACACTCACTCAACATTTCCCAAAATCTCTCTCTTTCTCCAGGTGCATAAACACTTACTATAACCCACTTTTCACATCCAACCTTTATTTTACTCCACATAATCCTTGAATTTATACATTTATATTCCTTCTTTACCTGCCATAACTGATTATTCAACATTATTGCCACTCCTTCTTTAGCTCTAACTCTATTTGAAACCCCTGATCTAATCCCATTTATTTCTCCCCACTGAAACTCTCCTACCCCTTCAGCTTTGTCTCACTTAAAGCCAGGACATCCAGCTTCTTTTCATTCATAACATCTACAATCATCTCTTTCTTATCATTCGCACAACATCCACGCACATTCAAACATCCCACTTTGACGATTTTCTTCTTCTTCTTTTAGTAAGCTATACAGGAAAAGGGTTACTAGCCCATTGTTCCCGGCATTTTAGTTGACTTTTACAACACGCATGGCTTACGGAGGAAAGATTCTTATTCCACTTCCCCATGGATATGAAAGGGAAAAGCAATAAGAACAAGAACTATTAAGATAAAATCAAAGAAAACTCAGATGAGTGTGTATACATAAACGTGTACATGTTTGCGTAGTGTGACCTAAGTGTAAGTAGAAGTAGCAAGACGTACCTGAAATCTTGCATGTTTATGAGACAGAAAAAAGACACCAGCAATCCTACCATCATGTAAAACAGTTTCAGGTTTCTGTTTCACAGTCACCTGGCAGGATGGTAGTACCTCCCTGGGTGGTTGCTGTCTACCAACCTACTATATATATACTATATATATATATATATATATATATATATATATATATATATTATTATTTTATACATTAATAGTCAATTCTACTTGTAAAGTTACCTCCGTGTTACAATGAATATGCAGAATGGCCAATTATAACTTCTCGTCTCCTTGAATTCCCAGGACGAGTTTGAGTTTCCAAGTCCCACTGAATATATTTGACGTATAAACAAAGATCTAATTTCCACAGAACACACACAAAAGTCAAGGAAGCTGCGGAGCGTCGTCAGTGATCAATAAGTGTTGCCCGGATGCCATAGATGGTAGAACCTGTGTCTTGATCACCTTCCTAAGAACAGTTTGTTAAATGTGGGAAGCTTTGAAAGCGAATCAAATTCGCCAGAGTCACTAAGGCCGCAATTTACCTATGCACTGGCACTAACCATATAATTCCTGAAACATGTTTAAATTCTCATTACATACACGTAGTTAAATAAACATCTCTTGGTACATAGTATAAAGAGAGGCAAACACTCACGGGTGTGTATACTCTGGCACCCCATGAAACAACGAAGGCCAGAAATATACATCTTAATAAACACCTAGAAAATTCTACATAAACAGGCCCCAAATCTGCACACAGAATTAACTCCCTATGAAAGCAAAAGACTAGGCACACAGTGCAACATATACCCAATAAGTTTCCGAGGTCCAAGACTGTAAAACAGCCTCCCGGAATGCATAAGATGGCTTACCAATAGACCCCTGGCTGTTTTCAGCAGGGAACTAGACAGATATCTAAAGTGCCCGATCAGACGGGCTGTGGTTCGTACGTTGTATTGCTTGCTGCCGCAGTAATAGCCTGGTTGATCAGGCCCTGATCCACCAGAAGACCTGGTCGAGGACCGGGCCGCGGGGGCATTGCCCCCCGGAACTACTACTATGTAAGTAGCAACGAATTATTGGGGTGACTTCAGCCACCTACGAGGGGTCACCCGCACAACAATCAAGTGGGTTTAGCATAACTCTTGTAATGTTATTTGAAATTATTCTTCTATTTAAAAAAATTATATACATAAGAAAATCAAATAACATCCAACATAAACTTTTGTAAAATTTGGCAAAGCTTCCAGCTTCAAAACTTCCCTAGTATTCAGTACACAACAAATTAATATCCAACCTAACGTGACTTAATTTTATACAAGCGTTATGAAACGTTAGGCAGGAACATGAACACAAATTTAAGGGTCACTGCTTATCAACAGCTATTAAGAAACAAAATACAATCGTAATGACTAAAAAGTTTATGTACACTTAGCAGTGTACAAGACTTAAGTTTAACAACGTGCGACTTAATTACGTAGTGTGACAGTAGTCAACCCCACTTACAACACAGCTCACCTAAACACTTTCAAATTAACACTAAAATCAATCCATACACACAAAAAAAAAAAAACACAAAATGCAATCAGACACAAGTTATACGCAACACAAAAGTAACACAAAGACAAAACACACAAAATATAAACAGTATTCAATGGCTAACACCTGAACTCAATTAGGTTTATAGATTCTGGTAACATAACAGAGTACCGCAGCTAATGACAAAACATGCATAAAGCCGATAGTACCACCGATAGTACCATGTCCATCATCAAATGGGACTTAACAAATGCTCACATGTGTAAATACTGAAAATAAAGCATAACATGGAAAAGACCAGCGACATATAAAAATTGTTTATCAACATTATCAACAGAAGGGCTCCAATAACATGACACATTTACATATAAATGAATGACAAACACATTACAGGAAAATGAATGAACACCAGGGAAGCTCACCAGACCAGTCCCATTGTACACAGTATATACACACAGTGAACAGTACTCATGTTATCCAAGACAGATCCACACCCCAAATACAATCCTTACGTAGCCAAATGACTCCTCAGACACTAACTTCGTAGTCAAAATACCAACAATCTCCTAGCCCTTATTCCCAAATACACCTTTGGAAAACACTGCTCAAATGTTCCCTAATCATCGTTCTATAAAACTTTGCTGCTGAAATACGGCACTTGATGCCAAAATTATACACAGCATTCCTAACACCTACATAGTGTGTACATTTCGCTGCAGTCCGCACCTCCACGGATGACAACACTCTCGTGTGCATGCTCAAGGCCCTTAATTAATGCTAACAATCTTCTACTATTCGTCACCAAAACTAACACCCGAGCCTGCCAACCCGTCTGATAACTAACAGAAGTAGATTCCATGGAATGCCGTTTCCGTCTCCCACAGATCCTATAAGAACCATCAGCCACATCTTCCGAAACAACGGCACTGTTTGAGCCGGGAGGATGCCTTGCTTGCAAAAACTTATACTTGACCTCCCGTTCACTCGGAGAAATAGACAACTTTACAAAGCCTCCCTATAGGTACCCCAAGTATAACGGCTCCCCAGGGACCCTGACTGCTTGGCTCTACGACCATCAACGACATCTACGACAACCGCAAGTTGCCCTTCAGATCTACTCCCCTGAAAGTGCTATGCAGTATACCATGCACACTATCCAGACACCCATATTTGAAGGGACCTGCATACAACGCCACTCTCCTGACATGAATACACAACACATGCTTGAGGAAATGAAAGTGACCCCAACCACCTCGTTCCACCGGTAAGGCCACTACATGTCTAGGCAGCCATTCACTCCTAGAACACCGCGAAAACATGAAAAATCCTGCCCCAATTCCTTCGTAACAAGTCACTAGTTAAAGGATATACATCGATCACATAAAAAGCAGGACTACACAGAAGGGCATTAACAGTAATGGTCGTCTATAAGATAGTTTAGTGATAAGGCTTGCAATCAGTTTAAAAAATAAATGCTCCACTACAGCCTCTCATTACTCACTGCCTTTGCTTCCTTCCTTCCTTGCCACCTGTGTGCTGATTCGGCTACCCCAGTCCTGACGTCGAACTTAGTCTCCAAGACAAGATTTTGGATTTGTCCATATTCACGTTCATCCCTAACACTCTCCCAAGCATCTCTACCACCCTTCACAGCACTTTCAATTTAGTTTACTCATCACCAGCAAGATAGTATCGTCAACATCTTCCAGTGTCAGTAGATAAAATTCCTCCTTTCTACTCTCATCATTTCCCCTCCTCCCCTTCCTTCCCAGAAGCCTTGTCACTTACCAACCTATAGAACCGGTCCTGCATGCTCACGAATAGCAAGCGAGACAACGGACAACTTTGCCTTAAGCCTCTATCAATCTATCTCTAACCCGGACCCAAGCCAGCGCTCCCAGATACAAAGAACCCACCCACCTCACAATTTCCTCCCTAAACCTTGCAGGAGAATACTTCATATAGTTCCCCGCTCTACCGAATCACGTATCTCTTTCATATCAGGGAAGAACAAAGCACGTCTCTCTTTACACAAATAACCCGGACATAGGCAAGAGGAGCTTACGATGACGTTTCGGTCCGACTTGGACCATTTGCAAAGTATTGTTCCAGTCCAGTATTGTTCCAGTCCGGTACTGTCTTTTTGTTATTTACGTCTCTCCTTCCTTGTGCATCGCCTGCACAAAACTGTCGACCATCCCTGGATACCACACTGGCTGGGTGCGACCACCCATCCCACCAGACACTTTAACCGATTCCCTAAGACGTTAGAAAAAAGTATAATTGGTACATAAGAGTGAAACTGACCGACAATAATGAATCCCCATCCTCACCTTACCATTTATGATAAATACCGTCACCGATGTTGATTTAACCGGGCCCATCCTATTACCCCCTCCTCCCTCTTCATGAAGCATAAAAGGCACATTGAAAATTTTTCAGTAATTCTCATTCTCTTGACGTAAAATTCAAATGGGATCCCATAAGTTCCCGGGGCTTTTCCCGTAGCCATCGTAGATATCTCCCTAAATGCCTCTTCATTCTCAATATCTCCTCCGAGCGCCACCCTATTTCTTCTTGAGACTGCAACGAATTATTGCAGACCTCAGACACAGCCCCTGACGCCATCACCCCCTTCTTCCAATACCCCTTCTATCACCTGCCCGAGTGCACCCCTACTGTTCAGTCGTGTCCAGTACCTGACCTTCCCTGAATCCCCGAAGCCACTATGCATTCCTGACACGAAACAGTAATTGTCTGCTTACGCTCTCCCTATGACTGTGAAGCACGTGCAGACGAACGATGGATAGTGTCTTCATAACACTCTCTCTGTCGCAGATACACACACTGCATCAAACAACTCATTGTGTAAACCTTAGATCAAACCCCTCTGACTTATTAGGTCATTCATTCGGGACACTCCCTGAGCAGTCCCTTCCCTGTAACATCTAAGCAACCGATCCTCGTAATTTAATAACCCGTACCTCATAGAATTCAAACACTTACCTTCCCCCACATAAAATTTGCATATCGCAGGCTTCGCCACCTTATCCCCGAAACACACCACACCCTCATCCCTCCCCTGGTATTTGTTTACAACTCCACCATCTCGCAAACTTCACCACCACATCCTCGTGCCTGAAGACCCTGGTATTTATTTTCCAGTAAACACTGACTCACCACCATTCCCACACCACATCAGCTGATCACTGCAAGATGATCCAGGAATACCGCTGGCACGGTGCGTTCTGAACGTACACTCGGGGCGGTGTGACATAAATCCTTACCACTCTAGCCTCATAATCCTTCCTCACATACGTATGGGCTGGCATAATCTCAGTCAATTCAACATACACACTTCAAGCTCACATCACGCAACAGTTCACACAACTCGGGGTGTAATGCCCCGCACCTCTGCTGGTAACAGCCGGGTCACCATTTGGAGAAGACCCGGGCCGGACGTACCGGCGAACCTACAAGAAGCTGGTAACATCTTTCTTTTGGACCAAACAAATCGCCATCTGCTAGTGCATAACTGACTCACGAAATCGTAATGACAATATTGCAAACAAACCATACCATGGGAGGGGATAGAACCCGCCCATGGATGAATCTTATTGTAGCCAGATGGCTACAATAAGATTCATCCAACTAGGTATATTTATACACCATAGGAAGGTTAGCATGGGCCACCACTGTGACCACAAATGCAAGTTCTTACAGACGAATCTCCCGCCAGCGTGGCCGTGACGAACTCTAGCTCAAGTCTCCTCAAAGCCATTTTTTTCTGCTAGTGCATAGACACACAAGTGGCAAAACAATCTTGTCAAGCCTCATCCACAGCGATGATGCGACTATCTCCGTTTTTACAACGCTGGTACACGTCTCTCTCCCTCGGTAAACCAACATACACGCCTGCTACTCACTTGTACATTTACACTACATGTGCAGTTAGGTATCATTATTTTGAAAAGGTATCGCCTACACAGTAGGCTTCGTCAGTCGAATACATAGGTTGTAAATATGGAGATAAAGGAAGCAGTGGAGAGAGGTCACGATGATGTGATCAGTCTATCAACTTTGAATAAATGCCTTGAGGTGGTCAGTCCCTCAGCCTGGAGAAAGTATAACTTCATAGTCTTGAACCAAGTGAAGTTGAAGAAAGAGACGTTGAACACCTCTCTAGGCTGAGGGACTGACCACCTCAAACAATTTCTTTTAGGTTGATGGACCGATCACATCATCTTTAACTGTGTAGTGAAAACGTTTCAGAACAAAGATATCTAACTGTTGCTCATGTATCTTACTTAACCACACTACAAGTATCGAGTCCTAGCGAGAGAATGCTGGAGGATACCTCTTTCATCAGCCTCAAAAGGAACATTACTAACCTGTAACCATGTGAAACATCCGCCAACCATACGCTGACTCACTCGTTGACCTCTATAAATATATCTTGATACTTGTCTGCACCCTCCTCATACACTTCAGCAGACAACAATATCACAAGCATTTGACGCTGTTCATGACCACACCGTAGAGACCCTCGTCTGCTGCTCGTCATCATCACCGGCAGCAACACATTAAATACTCTTAGCGTGACATTTCTTTCTTGTTGACGCATTTTCTATGACCCGTGACCATGGTGCACACACCAGGGGTCAAGCTACCCGTCGAAATAATGAGGAAAAAAACACCAAATAATACAACACACGTCTGCCCTGGCCGCTGTCAGGGCGACGAATGACTATAACTGAATTTTTTTTTTATTATTTTTTAAATTATTACATTTTTAATGTGAGCTTTAGGAGTATACTAGATCTGTTTCTAGATATTTGCCACAGAAGAAGTTTCATGCACAAAATGGAAGACTTACTGACGAAGGTACAAATTGAAAAAAAATATTATTATTGTTGCTGCTGCTGCTGTTGTTGTTAATAATAATATTAACATTATATATATATATATATATCGTGCCGAATAAGTAAAACTTGAGATTTTGGCTTAAATAGCAACGCTCTTCTTGCCGAATAAGACAAGCGAAAATTTGTGCATGCAATAATTTCGCAAAAATCATTCTGAACCTAATGAAAAAATATATATCATTGTGTTTGTTTATTATTAAATTATTGTAAACTTGTATAAAACATATTTAGTTGGATTAGGCTAAATTAAATTGCGCTTGTTATAATAAGGTTAGTTAAGTTTTCTGAGGTTCTTTTGGTACAAAATCATTAATTTTTATATTAACATAAATAAAAAATATATATATCTTTAAATGCATAAGACAAAATTTTAGAAAGTACTTAATTTTAAATGAGGTCATGCTAATTGACCAGTTTTACCTATTCGGCACGACATATATATATATATATCACCAAATAGATTACACAGGTTTTCGAATGTTAGACAGGAAGTAAAGTCAAGGTCAGGTTGACTCCGGAAACGCCTCAGTGAACCACTGACCACAAACTGGGTCCAGCTGGACTTTAGTTATCAACATTTAATTTCTCACTCTCCTGGATAAATCGAGTTAAAGGTCTGATCAACGACGAAGTTCATTAATCAATGCGCCTGCAAGGGCAAGGTGCCTTGATGCTGGCGAAGGAATCTTCATCCAAATAACTGGAGCTACCCTCCATTTTCTTCAAAGTTAATTACTTCCCCTATTGACCTTATGTGTTTGTTGGTGGAATGGTATGTGAATGGTATGTGAATGGTATGTGAATACACACCATTTGAAATAAATTTAAATAATGCAGAATAAGAAAAAATGTGACAACGTATGGCTTCATTTACAACCCTACTGGTTTGGTGCTTCCACATGAACATTACTACTATTATTACTACTACTACTAGTAATAATAATAATCATAATAAGGAATCAACAGGCACTTTACAACTTTAATTAGTGATTACTATTCTGTTTTGCGGTAAATATAATATATATATATAAGTTACCAGTTTATAATGCCTGACGTGGGAACGATTAGGCTTTGACATACCATCTGAAAAATGTTCACTCAATTTCACAAGATTGTTCGTAATATATTGAAGAATTAGCAAAGATTCCTAGGTACCGTTTCAAGGGTCCTGGATCAATGCATCAAGAACGACGGATGTTAAAAGTCTTGTACTGCTTAAAGCTGTGGAGAATCTCACCCCCTCGAGAGATGTGAGCGTATTTTAGTGACCTACCTGGAACCCTGGATCAAGGGCCGATCGGGGGATGTAGTGGGACTGCTGTTGTTTGATGCTTCCGTTTCTGCTAACGGTAAAATTAATAATTTTCTAAGAAAATCTAATTTTATGGTAATTCCAACGAGTATAAGTTTTTAAAAAAATATGCCCAGTCCTAGGACCTGTGCTGTTTTTGGCATATGTGAATGACATGATGGAAGGGATAGACTCAGAAGTGTCCCTGTTTGCAGATGATGTGAAGTTAATGAGGAGAATTAAATCGGTCGAGGATCAGGCAGGACTACAAAGAGACCTGGACAGGCTACAAGCCTGATCCAGCAACTGGATCCTTGAATTTAACCCTGCCAAATGTAAAGTCATGAAGATCGGGGAAGGGCAAAGAAGACCGCAGACAGAGTATAGTCTAGGTGGCCAAAGACTGCAAACCTCACTCAAGGAAAAAGATCTTGGGGTGAGTATAATACCGAGCACGTCTCCTGAGGCACACATCAATCAGATAACTGATGCAGCATACGGGCGTCTGGCAAATCTAAGAATAGCGTTCCGATACCTCAGTAAGGAATCGTTCAAGACTCTGTACACCATATACGTCAGGCCCATACTGGAGTATGCAGCACCAGCTTGGAATCCACACCTGGTCAAGCACGTCAAGAAATTAGAGAAAGTGCAAAGGTTTGCAACAATACTAGTCCCAGAGCTAAGGGGACTGTCCTACGATGAAAGGTTAAGGAAAATCGACCTGACGACACTGGAGGACAGGAGAGTCACGGTAGACATGATAACGACATATAAAATACTGCGAGGAATTGACAAGGTGGACAAAGACAGGATGTTCCAGAGATGGGGCACAAGAACAAGAGGTCACAATTGGAAGTTGAAGACTCCTATGAGTCAATGGGATGTTAGGAAGTATTTCTTCAGACATAGAGTTGTCAGGAAGTGGAATAGCCTAGAAAGTGACGTAGTGGAGGCAGGAACCATACATAGTTTTAAGACGAGGTTTAATAAAGCTCATGGAGCAGGGAGAGAGAGGACCTAATAACAATCAGTGAAGAGGCGGGGCCAGGAGCTATGACTTGACCCCTGCAGCCACAAATAGATGAGTACAAATAGGTGAGAGACACACACACACACACACACACACACACACACACACACACACACACACACACACACACACACACACACACACACACACACACACACACACAAAGACACTGTACACCGTGTACGTCAGGCCCATACTAGAATATGCAGCACCAGTCTGGAACCCACACCTGGTCAAGCACGTAAAGAAACTAGAGAAAGTGCAAAGGTTTGAGACAAGGTTAGTTCCACAACTCAGGGGACTGTCCTATGAAGCAAGGTTGAGGGAAATAGGACTAACAACACTGGAGGAAAGAAGGGTCAGAGGAGACATGATAACGACATACAAAATACTGCGGGGAATCGACAAGGTAGACAGTGACAGGATATTCCAGAGAGGGAACACAGAAACAAGGGGACACAACTGGAAGCTGAAGACTCAGATGAGTCAAAGGATGTTAGGAAGCATTTCTTCAGCCATAGAGTAGTCAGGAAGTGGAATAGTCTAGAGAAAGATATAGTGGAGGCAGGAACCATACATAGTTTTAAGACAAGATATGATAAAGCTCATGGAGCATGGAGAGCAGAGACCCAGTAGCGGACAGCGAAGAGGCGGGGCCAGGAGCTGAGTCTCGACCCCTGCAACCACAATTAGGTGAGTACACACACACACATAAATATCTGTCAGCTATATGTCAAATTGTACAACAGTTAATGATCAAAAACCCGCTTGGCTTAGTTATATTAAATATTAAATATATAATAATCAAATAAGTTAGCGAACAGACTAGTTGAACTTAATTAAAATATAGGTAATATCTTGGTAAAGTGATGAGTTAACAACAATGGTAAGAGATTGGTAATAATCCTGAGTTTTTTAATGTTGATTTCTGAGAGGGACTGGAGAACCTCCAGGTATGTAAATGAAGGGTGTATAACACAGACAAGATGAATTAGACACATGTGAAACATCTGGGTATCTTTATTTGTAGACGTTTCGCCCTCCAGTGGCTTTATCAATACAAACTCAAGGACATAATGGGAAGACTGTAGAGTTGGTGAAGAGCACCGTAGTCTTGAAGAATATTCAGATTCTTAATTAATTTTCAGATTCTTCAAGAATCTTCAGATTCTTAATGAATTTTCAGATTCTTCAAGAATCTTCAGATTCTTAATGAATTTTCAGATTCTTCAAGAATCTTCAGATTTTAATGAATTTTCAGATTCTTCAAGAATCTTCAGATTCTTAATGAATTTCAGATTCTTCAAGAATCTTCAGATTCTTAATGAATTTTCAGATTCTTCAAGAATCTTCAGATTCTTAATGAATTTTCAGATTCTTCAAGAATCTTCAGATTCTTAATGAATTTTCAGATTCTGCAAGAATCTTCAGATTCTTCAAGAATCTTCAGATTCTTCAAGAATCTTCAGATTCTTAATGAATTTTCAGATTCTTAATGAATTTTCAGATTCTTCAAGAATTTTCAGATTCTTCAAGAATTTTCAGATTCTTAATGAATTTTCAGATTCTTCAAGAATCTTCAGATTCTTAATGAATTTTCAGATTCTTCAAGAATCTTCAGATTCTTAATGAATTTTCAGATTCTTCAAGAATCTTCAGATTTTAATGAATTTTCAGATTCTTCAAGAATCTTCAGATTCTTAATGAATTTTCAGATTCTTCAAGAATCTTCAGATTCTTAATGAATTTTCAGATTCTTCAAGAATCTTCAGATTCTTAATGAATTTTCAGATTCTTCAAGAATCTTCAGATTTTTATGAATTTTCAGATTCTTCAAGAATCTTCAGATTCTTAATGAATTTTCAGATTCTTCAAGAATCTTCAGATTTAATGAATTTTCAGATTCTTCAAGAATCTTCAGATTCTTAATGAATTTTCAGATTCTTCAAGAATCTTCAGATTCTTAACGACTGTGGTGCTCTTCATCAACTCAAGACTGAGGGACTGATTACCTCGTGTTTTGTATATAGTTCTATTGTCTTCCCGTTATATCCTTGAATTTGTATTGATAAAACCACTGGAGGGCGAAACGTCTACAAATAAAGACCCCAGACGTTGTACATGTGTTTAATTCTTTACCTCCAAGTATATTTGCCAAGGGAACCTCTTCAGAGGTGGTGCCTTAATGCTGGTGGTGGGCTCTTGATCCAAAGTATGTGAATTATTCTCCCCTTCCTTGGACAAACATGATTGCAACCAGTCTCCCATGGGCTGTATAACTCTAACGGGTTTAGCGCTTTCCCATGAATACGATAATACAACAGGAACGATGAAATTGTTTACATGTTTACCTCTGTTTACCTCTGTTTACCTCTGTTTACCTCTGTTTACCTCTCTTCGTGACCCGGGATTCTTTGGCACATTCATGTAAACAAGGAATTATTTGATTTATAAATAAGAATTCTCAACAGCATCCAAGGCTCTCTTGGGGGTATTTAAAGTAGCGTTCCCGTTCCCCCACGCTCTACAGAGTAAGTTTTCGACTGTTGGAACAACGAGCATTTGCTGCAGCAAATGCTCGTTGATGATGTGCGCTTCAGGAGATATGCTCGGTGTGATAGTCACTCCAAGGTCCTTCTTGAGTGAGGTTGGCAGCCTTTGTCCCCCGAGCCTGTACTCCGTCTGCTGTCTTCCCCATGCTTCATACCTTGCACTTGGTGGGGTTAAACTCCGAGAGCCATTTGTCAGACCAGGATAGTAGCCTGTCCAGATTCCTTTGTAGACTTTCCTAATCTTGTCCGCTTGTATTATCCTCATTAGTTGCACGTCGTCTGAGAATAGAAATACCTCTTACACTATCCCTTGTGTCAAGTGTGTGTGTGTGTGTGGAGGATTCCAACCCGCACTTCTCATACGCCAGTCAAGATGAAAAATTCATTTTATGGTGCATCAGCCTTGTGCAATTCATTAAGCATCTTGCTTGATTCATCCCGTATTGTCGAGATGATGATGTCTCCAGTAGATGATCCATTTTTTCTTGCTCTCCGGTGTAACACTTGTTTCCTCCTTGAAATGTGTGCATATTTCTCGTCACTTTCTGGTATATTTTCTTCTTTCTTGAGTAATATCGTTTGGTGTATAAGTCATCCTCTATGTAATGTATCTATAGAGAAGCTGTTCTGATTTTTCCTTTTGATGATATATCATTCTCATATTACCCCTCTGTGCCTCTTATCGCTTCTCACTCTTACTCTTTTGCTAACTTCTCTATTTGACATCCTCTGCTTTCTGTATGTCCTCCACGCTCTGCTACTTCTTATCTTCGCGTGTTCTTGTATTTACCTATGTGCGTTCGTAAATGCATGCAATTTTTTTTAGCAAATGAGTGTTTTGCAAACAAGATATGCGGTTACATTTGCACTTCTCCATATAAATTTCTACCTGTTGAACCAGAAAGAGAGAGATTACATTCGAATCCGTTTGTACTGACCAGAACTTCAATAAGCTGACAGTACAGACAGACTTATTTAGGCAACGAATTCAAAGAGACATGCATACACTCGAAAAAGAAATCAATATATCTGAAAAAAAGACTCGTAATGCAGGAAACATGTCAATATATCTGGAAAATAAAGGACTCGCGTTATGGGAAACATATCAATATATCCGATAAAGACTCGAAATTCGGGAAATAATTCGTATCGTACAGATGACCATATTGCTGGCGTTGTTAAGGGAAGGGAAAGGCAGTAGGTCGGCCCCTTTAACGTTGAACTTTACATCTAGTATTGACCTCTTGTTATACACTGTGTGTAGCCAGACCTCTTACACCGTGTGTATCCAGACCTCACACACTGTGTGTAGCTAGACCTCTCACACTGTGTGTAGCCAGACCTCACACACTGTGTGTAGCCAGACCTCACACATTGTGTGTAGCTAGACCTCACACACTGTATGAAGCCAGACCTTACACACTGTGTGTAGCTAGACCTCACACACTGTGTAGCTAGAACTCACACTGTATGTAGCCAGACCTTACACTGTGTGTAGCCAGACCTCACACACTGTGTGTATCCAGACCTCACACACTGTGAGTAGCTAGACCTCACACACTGTAGCTAGAACTCACACTGTGTAGCCAGACCTCACACACTGTGTGTAGCCAGACCTCACACACTGTGTGTAGCCAGACCTCACACACTGTGTGTATCCAGACCTCACACACTGTGTGTAGCCAGACTTCACACACTGTGTGTAGCCAGACCTCACACATTGTGTAGCCAGACCTCACACACTGTGTGTAGCCAGACCTCACACACCGTGTGTAGCCAGACCTCACACATTGTGTGTAGCTAGACCTCACACACTGTAGCTAGAACTCACACTGTGTGTAGCCAGACCTCGCACACTGTGTGTAGCCAGACCTCACACATTGTGTAGCCAGACCTCACACACTGTGTGTAGCCAGACCTCACACACTGTGTGTAGCCAGATCTCACACACCGTGTGTATCTAGACCTCACACACTGTGTAGCCAGGCCTTACTGTGTGTAGCTAGACCTCACACAGTGTGAAGCTAGACCATACACACAGTGTAGCCAGACCTCACACAGTGTGAAGCCAGACCTCACACATCGTGTGTATCCAGACCTCACACACTGTGTAGCCAGCCCTTACTGTGTGTAGCTAGACCTCACACACTGTGTGAAGCCAGACCTCACACACTGTTTGAAGCCAGACCTCACACACTGTGTGAAGCCAGACCTCACACACTGTGTGTAGCCAGACCTTACAAGGTGTGTATCCAGACCTCACACACTGTAGCCAGATCTCATACACCGCGTGTAACCCGAACTCACATACAGGTGTAGCCAGACCTACCTCTCTCTCTCTCTCTCTCTCACACACACACACACACACACATGCTCAATAATCCACGTGGAGACAGAAACACAGAAGATTTATTGGTCTGTATATTTCGATCCACTTCTGGGATCCTCTTCAGCAGACGAACAGGAATATACAGACTAATTAATCTTCTGTGGTCTGTCTACATGTTGGTTAATACTGAGAACTGACAAGTGTTCATTACACTTTAGTTATCCATATATATCACTACACAGAACTTACACCAGGGTACAGGTGGCCACTGTTGAAATCCCTTGGGAATCAGTTGCTTTCTCTGGCCTGAGGCTAGTACAATCTTGCATTTGCATAGTGTTAGTCCAACTAGATTTTAAAGTGGAGGACTGATGTTGCACTAACACATGCAGTGTAAGACTCATCCGGTGATTAATTACACTGAACATAAGTTAGACGTTGTATAGTGTATTTAGGCTTGAATGTGACTCGTCAACCGGATAAAATTCTTGCAACAGCTTTGATAGCTTACTGTTTTTATTTATTGGAAAGCAACTTGTTCATATCCACACTGGTGTAAAACTCTACATCTAGGAGTTTCGTTCTCTTATTATGTATCGCTGTATCACTTAGGAGAGTGAGAGAGAGAGAGAGAGAGAGAGAGAGAGAGAGAGAGAGAGAGAGAGAGAGAGAGAGAGAGAGAGAGAGAGAGATTAATCACAGGACCGGCGTGTCATATATCAATAGCATTACATGAAGTACCAGTTTTCCCTGGTGTAAGATTTAGTGTTTTGGTCTCAAGACCCATGGGGCTACTTAAGGAACATTAAGCGAGACTTCTGTTGCAACGGCTGATGGAGGGAGGATTCCGATATGAACCAGTCTTCACCTGCTGCAAGCCTTTCTATGGCTTACTTATAAGAGATAGAGAGCTCACGCGAACGCGCGTGCGTGTGTGCGTGAGTGTATTCACCTAGTTGTGGCTGCAGAGGTCGATTCATAGCTCCTGGCCCCGCCTCTTCACTGGTCGCTACTAGGTCCGCTATCTCCCTTCTCTATGAGCTTCATCGAACCTCTTCTTAAAGCTTTGTATGGATCCTGCCTCCACTATATCACTCTCCAGATTGTTCCATTTCCTGACAACTCTGTGACTGAAGAAATACTTCCTAACATCCTAATATCCAACTTCTAGTTGTGACCCCTTGTTCCTGTGTCCCATCTCTGAAACATTCTGTCCTTATCCACCTTGTCACTTCCTCTGAGTATTTTATATGTCATTATCGTGTGACCCCTAGCCCTTCTGTCCTTCAGTGACCTCAGGTTGATTTCCCTTAACCTCTCCTCGTAGTGCATATCCCTTATCTCTGGGACTAGTCTTGTTGCAAACCTTTGCACTTTCTCTAATTTCTTGACGTGTTTGACCAGGTGCGGGTTCCATACTGGTGCTGCATATTCTAATATGGGCCTGATGTACTCGGTGTACAATGTTGTGAATGACTCCTTACTTAGATGTCGAAACGCTGTTCTTAGGTTTGCCAGGCGCCCATATGCTGCAACAGTTATTTGGTTGACGCACGCCTCAGGATTTGTGCTCAGTATGATGCTTATCTTAAAGTGAGTTTTGCAGCCTTTGACTTCCTAGGCTGTACTTTGTCCTTCCAGTAACTTCATGACTTTGCACTTGCTGGGGTTAAACTCTAGGAGCCATCTATCGGACCAGGCTTACAGCCAGTCCAAATCTCTTTTAAGGCTTACCTAATCCTCGTTCACTTATTAGATTCACATCGTCTGAAAACAGGGAACACCTCTGAATCTATCCCTTCTGTCATGTCATTCACACATTCAAGAAACAGCACCAGATCTAGGACTGACCCTTGTGGAACCCCACTCTGACACCTCATCACGTACCAACACACGTTTCCTGTTAGGTATTCCCTGATCCACTGCAGTACTATCCCTGCTATTCCTGTTTGCTCCTCTAGCTTTTCAACCAGTCTCTTGTGTGGTACTGTATCGAAAGCTTTCTTACAGTCCAAGAATATGCAGTCTACGCATCCTTCTCTCTCTCTTTCTCCTGTCTTACGTCTGTTACCTTGTCATAGAACTCCAGTAGGTTTGTGATGCAGAATTTTCCTTCCCTGAAGTCATGCTGGTTGTCACGTATGTACCCATTCCTTTCTAGGTGTTCCACCACTCTTCTCCTGATAATCTCTTCCATAACTTTACATACTATACGTGTCAGCGACACAGGTCTGTAGTTTAGTGCTGTCTCTCTCCTTTCTTAAAAATTGGGAGTACGTTTGCTGTCTTCTACACCTCAGGCAGTTGCCCTGTTTCAATAAATTTATTGAAGATTATTGTA
Organism: Cherax destructor; assembly: GCA_009830355.1. Lineage (NCBI taxonomy): Eukaryota > Metazoa > Arthropoda > Malacostraca > Decapoda > Parastacidae > Cherax > Cherax destructor. Next base: position 113,750 of record WNWK01001959.1, read on the forward strand.
AGTGGCACACATAGTGCATCTGCTCCCTCTCCCAGGACCCACGGAGAGATGTTATCTGGGCCCACCGCCCTCGAGGTATCCAGTTCACCTAGCAGTTTCTTCACCTCCTCCTCGGTTGTGTGCAGTGTGTCCAGAACTTGCTGGTTCACCCTACTCCCTCTCTGTCTCCACACTGAATACCTCCCTGAATCTTGAGCTGAGCTCCTCACGTGCTTCCTGGTCGCCTGATTCTTGACTGTTGTTCTCCTTCTAATGCAACTGTATAACAACTTTGAGTCAGATTTTCTTTTGATACTGTAACATTCTCATATTGCCACTGGGCCTCTCTCCTCATCCATGCATATTCATTTCTGTCTCTTCGGCTAAACTCCCTGTTTTCCCAAGTCCCATTGCCTTCTATGCGTTTTCCATGCTCTAGTCTTGGCTTTGGCCTCTCTACACCTCCGGGTAAACCATGGGCTCACTCTGGTCTTCCAATTGTTTCTGTTGCCCCTTGGCAGGAACTTCTCATCTGCCTCCCTGCACTTTGTGGTCACTTTCTTTCAACAAACCGGCCATATCCCACCGAAGAAGGGTGGCCCAAAAAGAAAAACGAAAGTTTCTCTTTTTATTTTTAGTAATTTATATAGGCGAAGGGGTTACTAGCCTTGCTCTTGGCATTTTAGACGCCTCTTACGAAAAGCATAGCTTACGGAGGAAGAATTCTGTTCCACTTCTATAATTTCGTTTCACTGTCTTTCCTTCTAGCTCTCTTGTCCACTGCACCTCATGCAGGAATTGCCTCATATGTGTGTAGTTCCCTCTTCTGAAGTTTGGTTTCTCCCGACCTTATCGTGATGTCTCACTCTTTATTTTAAACTCTACTATATAATCGAAACTCAGGACCACGTGATCACTAGCGCCGAGGGGAGTTTAGTGTGTGATTTTCCCTATGTCTGAACTGCTGAAGGTGAATACGAGGTCCAGCCTTGCTGGTTCGTCGTGTTCTTTTCCTCTGGTTGTATCCCTAATATGTTGGTACACGAAGCTTTCCACAACCACCTCCAGCATCTTGGCTGTGTGTGTGTGTGTGTGTGTGTATGTGTGTGTGTGTGTGTGTCAGTATCACTGGCCTGTAGTTCAATGCTACCAGTCTGTCCCGTTTTTTTTAAACCAGAGCTACATCTGCTGTCTTCCTCACCTCAGGCAGTCCTTCATTACTGTTTCAGTAAGTATGGTTCTCAATGTTTCTGGTCCTCCATGGAGGTTCCAGTTTTCCCAGTCAGTCTCCTTGCTGTATCACAGTTAATTTTGTCCTTACGGGTTCTTTCTTAGCTTGTGTGTGAGTGTTACTGTGTCGTGCCAAGAACTGTTTCACTATAGAACTGAATGACCACACAGTACCTGACCTTAGTAAATTCCACGATCTCCTTTATTTGTTTCCTCCTTTGAACTTTCCTTCTCCTTCGACCTTCACGCCCACCTCTCCCTGAGCATTTATTTTTCCACTCGTCCTTCAAGTTCACCTCCCTCTAAACATTCCAGTTCTCCACAAACTTCACACACCAGCCCGGCTCTGGTTCGGCCTGGTCACAGACCGGGCCGCGGGGGCGTTGACCCCCGAAACCCTCTCCAGGTACTCCAGTGAACCTCAACGTTCCACATGCTAAATAAAATGAAAGGGATTTAATTCTTTCACAAACTTTTCAGCCGCTAATTTGTGTCATGCTGAGTTAACTGGCTTTCAAATTTATGGCGACCCCTTTAAAAATAATAAAAAATAACGAGGTTACTATAAAATAGTTTAAAAAAACAGGGAGGCATATATCGGGTAGTCAAACAAAACACTGAATTTAAATGATCGTTTTCGAAGCTGCGTTTAAAAACTCTTCGTAATATTTTTTTTCGGGTGGACTTTACGCTGCAGACAATACCAGTAAGAGGTCATTATTATAAACAGTAATATTTAAGTTGTCTTGAATTATTATTGTTTACCCTGACCTTACAACCCTGACCTTACAACCATGGACTTCACAACCCTGAACTTACAACCCTGACCTTACAACCTTGGTCTTCACAACCTGGCCTTCACATCCCTGGTCTTCACAATCTGGTCTTCACAACCCTAGTCTTCACAAACTGGTCTTCACAACCCTGGTCTTCACAAACTGGTCTTCACAATCCTCTTCACAACCTGGTCTTCACAACCTGGTCTTAACAACCCTGACCTTACAACCCTGGTCTTCATAACCCTGGTCTTCATAACCCTGGTCTTCACAACCTGATCTTCACAACCTGATCTTCACAACCTGGTCTTCACAATCCTGGTCTTCACAACCCTGGTCTTCACAAACTGGTCTTCACAACCATGGTCTTCACAACCCTGGTCTTCACAACCTGGTCTTCACAACCCTGACCTTACAACCTGGTCTTCATAACCCTGGTCTTTACAACCTGGATTTCACAACCTGGTCTTCACAATCATGGTCTTCACAACCATGACCTTACAACCCTCGTCTTCACAACCCTGACCTTAAAACCACGATCTTACATCCCTGGTCTTCACAACCCTGGTCTTCACAACCCTGACCTTACAACCCTGGTCTTCACAACCCTAGTCTTCACAACACTGACCTTACAACCCTGGTCTTCATAACCCTGGTCTTCACAACCCTTGACTTCACAGCCTGGCCTTCACAACCTGGTCTTTACAACCTGGTCATCACATCCCTGGTTTTCACAACCTGGTCTTTACAACCTGGTCTTCACAACCATGGTCTTCACAACCTGGTCTTGGCAACCCTAGTCTTGACAACCTGGTCTTGACAACCCTGGTCTTTACAACCCTGGTTTTCAAAACCCTGGTTTTCACAACCCTGGTCTTCACAACCCTGGTCTTCACAACCCTGGTCTTCACAATCCTAGTCTTCACAACCCTGGTTTTCCCAACCCTGGTCTTCACAACCTTGTCTTCACAACCCTGGTCTTCACAACCCTGGTCTTCACAACCCTGGTCTTCACAACCTGGTCTTCACAACCTGGTCTTGACAACCCTGGTCTTTACAACCCTGGTTTTCACAACCCTGGTCTTCACAACCCTGATCTTCACAACCCTGGTCTTCACAATCCTAGTCTTCACAACTCTGGTTTTCACAACTCTTGTCTTCACAACCCTGGTCTTCACAACCCTGATCTTCACAACCCTTGTCTTCACAACCCTTGTCTTCACAACCCTGGTTTTCACAACCTTGGTTTTCACAACTCGGTATTCACAACCTGGTCTTCACAACCCTGGTCTTCACAACCTGATCTTCACAACCCTGGTCTTCACAACCCTGGTCTTCACAACCCTGTTCTTCACAACCTGGTCTTCACAACCTGGTCTTCACAACCTGGTCTTCACAACCTTGGTTTTCACAACACTGGTCTTCACAAACTGGTTTTCACAACCCTGGTCTTCACAACCCTGGTCTTCAACCTGGTCTTCACAACCTGGTCTTCACAACCTGGTCTTCACAACCCTTTTCTTCGCAACCTGGTCATCACATCCCTGGTTTTCACAACCTGGTCTTCACAACCTGGTCACGACAACCCTGGTCTTCACAACCTGGTCTTGGCAACCCTAGTCTTGACAACCTGGTCTTGACAACCCTGGTCTTTACAACCTTGGTTTTCACAACCCTGGTCTTCACAACCCTGGTCTTCACAACCCTGGTCTTCACACCCCTGGTCTTCACAACCCTGATCTTCACAACCCTGATCTTCACAACCCTGATCTTCACAACCCTGGTCTTCAGAATCCTAGTCTTCACAACCCTGGTCTTCACAACCTGGTCTTCACAACCTTGGTTTTCACAACACTGGTCTTCACAAACTGGTTTTCACAACCCTGGTCTTCACAACCCTGGTCTTCAACCTGGTCTTCACAACCTGGTCTTCACAACCTGGTCTTCACAACCCTTTTCTTCGCAACCTGGTCATCACATCCTGGTTTTCCAACCTGGTCTTCACAACCTGGTCCGACAACCTGGTCTTCACAACCTGGTCTTGGCAACCCTAGTCTTGACAACCTGGTCTTGACAACCCTGGTCTTTACAACCTTGGTTTCACAACCCTGGTCTTCACAACCCTGGTCTTCACAACCTGGTCTTCACACCCTGGTCTTCACAACCCTGATCTTCACAACCTGATCTTCACAACCTGATCTTCACAACCCTGGTCTTCAGAATCCTAGTCTTCACAACCCTGGTCTTCACAACCTGGTCTTCACAACCCTGGTCTTCACAATCTAGGTCTTCACAACCTGGTCTTCACAACCCTGGTCTTCACAACCTGATCTTCTGAACCCTTGTCTTCATAACCTGGTCTTCACAACCTGGTCTTCTACAACCTGGTCTTCCAACCTGGTCTTCACAACCTGGTCAATCTTCACAACCTGGTCTTCTGAACCCTTGTCTTCATAACCTGGTCTTCACAACCTGGTCTTCGCAACCCTGGTCTTCACAACCCTGGTCTTTACAACCCTGATCTTCACAACCCTGGTCTTCACAACCTGGTCTCCACAACATGTTCTTCACAACCTGGTCTTCACAAGCCTGGTCTCCACAACCTGGTCTCCACAACCTGTTCTCCACAACCTGGTCTTCACAACCTGGTCTTCACAACCTGGTCTCCACAACCTGGTCTCCACAACCTGGTCTCCACAACCTGGTCTTCACAACCTGGTCTTCACAACCTGGTCTTCACAACCTGGTCTTCACAACCTGGTCTTCACAACCTGGTCTTCACAACCTGGTCTCACCTGGTTCACAACCTGGTCTTCCACAACCTGGTCTTCACAACCTGGTCTCACAACCTGGTCCCCCACAACCTGGTCTCTCAACCTGGTCTCCACAACCTGGTCTCTCATCAACCTGGTCTCACAACCTGGTCTCACAACCTGGTCTCCAACCTGGTCTCCACAACCTGGTCTCACAACCTGGTCTCCCCTGACAACCTGGTCTCACAACCTGGTCTCCACAACCTGGTCTCCACAACCTGGTCTCCACAACCTGGTCTCACAACCTGGTCTCCACAACCTGGTCTACACCGTTCACAACCTGGTCTCCACAACCTGGTCTCCACAACCTGGTCTCCACAACCTGGTCTCACAACCTGGTCTCCACAACCTGGTCTCCACAACCTGGTCTCCACAACCTGGTTCTCCACAACCTGGTCTCATTCACAACCTGGTTCCCACAACCTGGTCTCACAACCTGGTCTACAACCTGGTCTCACAACCTGGTCTCCACAACCTGGTTCCCTGGTCTCCACAACCTGGTCTCCACAACCTGGTCTCTCACAACCTGGTCTCCACAACCTGGTCTCACAACCTGGTCTCACAACCTGGTTTTCACAACCTGGTCTCACAACCTGGTCTCACAACCTGGTCTCCACACCTGTCTCACAACCTGGTCTCCAACCTGGTCTTCACAACCTGGTCTCCACAACCTGGTCTCCACAACCTGGTCTCCACAACCTGGTTCCACCTGGTCTACAACCTGGTCTCCACAACCTGGTCTCCACAACCTGGTCTCCACAACCTGGTCTTCACAACCTGGTCTTCACAACCTGGTCTCCACAACCTGGTCTCCACAACCTGGTCTCCACAACCTGGTCTCCACAACCTGGTCTTCACAACCTGGTCTCCACAACCTGGTCTCCACAACCTGGTCTCCACAACCTGGTCTCCACAACCTGGTCTTACAACCTGGTCTCCACAACCTGGTCTCCACAACCTGGTCTCCACAACCTGGTCTCCACAACCTGGTCTCCACAACCTGGTCTCCACAACCTGGTCTCCACAACCTGGTCTCCACAACCTGGTCTCACAACCTGGTCTCCACAACCTGGTCTTCACAACCTGGTCTCCACAACCTGGTCTCCACAACCTGGTCTCCACAACCTGGTCTCCACAACCTGGTCTCCACAACCTGGTCTCCACAACCTGGTCTCCACAACTGGTCTCCACAACGTGGTCTCCACAACGTGGTCTCCACAACGTGGTCTCCACAACCTGGTCTCCACAACCTGGTCTCCACAACCTGGTCTCCACAACCTGGTCTCCACAACCTGGTCTTCACAACCTGGTCTCGACAACCTGGTCTTCACAACCTGGTTTTCACAACTAAGGCATAACAATACTGCTGCTTTCACAATTCTCTCTTTCTCTCTCTCACTCTCTCTCACTCTCTCTCACTTTCTCATCTGCCATAAATTTCGTCATTATATTTACTTCGTCACCCAAGCGCCGTTTCATCAATCTTTTCCTTCCTGTTCCCTCTATCTTCCTCTGCCCTCTCCTCGTTCTCCTACCTTTCTCACCCTTAGTTCACCTTCTCCTCCACTCCCCTCGTTTCCTCTATTTCCTCTTCGTCTCTCACTTTCATTCATCGTCTCTCAACCCCTATTTCGCTCCTGTTAATTTTTCACACTTTCTCTCTTTTTTTGCTTCCTCTTTTCTTCTCACTCCCTTCCCCATTCTCCTTCTTCGCACTTTCTTTTCATCGTTCTCCGTATATCTCAGGCTCTGTTTCTCTCTTCCTCTCTCTCCAATTTTCCCTTTCATTTTCTATTTTTCTCTTTCCTCTTCATTTCTCTTCCTACTTTGCCCCGTCCCCCCGTCTTTCTCCTTCCCATCTTTGTTCCCACTTCTTCAACGCATCTCTTTCTCCCACTCTATTTTCTCTCTATTTCTGGATTCCACCTACTCTCCCTCTCTTCCTTCCTTCCCTCACTTCCCCTCTCCTCTTCTAAATTCCTCTTTACGAGTATCACTTCCGCTCACCTGATTCCCTTTCTACTTTCACTTTCCTCTCTTCCCTTAATATCTCTCTCTCTCTCTCTCTCTCTCTCTCTCTCTCTCTCTCTCTCTCTCTCTCTCTCTCTCTCTCTCTCTTTCTTCCTCTCTTGTATTTGTTCTATTCTTATATTCGTCATTTTTCTGTTATTTCTTTGACTCTGTTTCTTATTTTTGTGTCTTCCCCCTGTATATATGTATATGTCGTGCCGAATAGGTAAAACTTGAGATTTTGGCTTCAATAGCAACGCTCTTCTTTCCGAATAAGGCAAGCGAAAATTTGTGTATGCAATAATTTCGTAAAAATCATTCTGAACCTAACGAAAAAAATATATATTTCATTGTATTTGTTAATTATTAAATTATTGTAAACTTGTCTAAAATATATTTAGTTGGGTTAGGCTAAACTAATTTGCGCTTGTTATAATAAGGTTAGGTAAGTTTCCTAAGGTTCTTTTGGTTCAAAATTATTAATTTTTACATTAACATAAATGAAAAAAATATATCTTCAAATGTATAAGAGAAAATTTTATAAAGGACTCAATTTTAAATGAGTTCTTGCTAATTGACCAATTTTACCTATTCGGCATGACATTATATATATATATATATATATATATATATATATATCCATCCATGGAGGCAAAGAAGGGAATGTACTAAAGTATAGTGGTACCATCACTCTTATATGTGGTGTAAATATTATGCAGAAAATTCGGAGTGTGGAAATTAGGAGAAGGTGTGGAGTTAATAAAAGCATTTGTCAGAGGGCTGAAGAGGGGTTGTTGAGGTGGTTTGGTCATTTAGAGAAAATGGATCAAAGTAGAATGACTTGGAGAGCGTATAAATCTGTAGGGGAAGGAAGGCGGGGTAGGGGTCGTCTTCGAAAAGGTTGGAGGGAGGGGGTAAAGGAGGTTTTGTGGGCGAGGGGCTTGGACTTCCAGCAAGCATGTGTGAGCGTGTTAGGAGTGAATGAAGAAGAATGGTTTTTGGGACCTGACGAGCTGTTGGAGTGTGAGCAGGGTAACATTTTGTGAAGGGATTCAGGGAAACCAGTTAATTGATTTAGTTGGACTTGAGTCCTGGAAATGGGAAGTACAATGCCTGCACTTTAAAGGAGGGGTCTGAGATAGTGACAGCTGGGAGGGACAATTCTCAGCTGTCGTATCTGAGCTCCTCTGCAAAGACAGTGATTATGTATGAGTGTGGTGAAAGTGTTGAATGATGATGAAAGTATTTTCTTTTTGGGGATTTTCTTTCTTTTTGGGTCACCCTGCCTCGGTGGGAGACGGCCGACTTGTTGAAAAAAAAAATATATATATATATTTAATCACATCGACTCCAGTATGAGGGACTGATTACTCAAACTCCTCATTTTCCGCCATTCTTCTCTGTCTCAGACTGAAAAAGCCACGGGCTGGCGAGACCTTTCCAAAATATAGATTCTGAAACTTTGAAGGGGATCAGAAGAGTCTTTCTAATGACATGGGAAGTCAAAATCGGAAATGGTTCATTAATAACTAAGTAAATAACATCTGCACTTGCCATTTGTTTCATAAACCTTCTCATATTTATGATATACCATTGTTAAAAATTTGATTGCTATCGGATAAGGACTTCTAAATTTGTAAATAAAAGCCATAGAAGAAGCTAGTGAAAGATGTGAAAACTGTACCTTACAATATGACCGCCTCTGGAGAAAAAAGCGAAAATATCGTGTTTTAAGACTTCATAAAACTCGTGAAGTTTAAAAATCCCATAAAAAACGCGTCTTCAGTATTTTTCGGTTTTCCTTTCTAGCAGCTCTACTTAAAGTTCTATGCAACCCTAGGATAAATATGTTTGATTTTGTGTTTCTAGACTTTATGTTGAAGAAAATTAACTCTTAAAAATTGAAAAATTGGCACTACACCCAAATTCAAATTAGTGTTTGAGGGTGATTGGAAGAGGTATTTTCTAGTTATTATATGCAAATCAATTTTTTTAATAAAACTGACAAGTTAAAGCTTACATTGCTCAAAATAATTGCCAAACTTTCGTCTAATAAAGCCCGTCTATCTGACGAGGGATTCTCCAGTAAGTGATTTAAAAACAACAATTCCATTCTTTTAGTAACAGTAAAATTCCAGATTTGCTCTTACTCATTCTAAACTCATCGATTATCAACCTTCTTATCAAATGTATTGTTCTTAATATCATCAAGGCAATCAAAGAGGCATTCTTTAAGTACCTGAAGCCCACAAAAAAAAAAACAATTCTCCGTATATTCCATTTTTTTAGCTACATTAGCATAGTCACAAATTTGTCAGCACACAAATTGAACTTATTGGTTGCTCTTGCGTCTGTCAGATGTTTCACTCATTAAATAATAGATCCCTTCAATAGAGGTACACTCAGACATATTTAATGGTAAATGGGCTCCTACGAAATTAAATTGTCACTCTCCGCCTTTGGGTAAATAGGGTGTACCATTTTTTTTAACTTTTGAAGAAAGAGAGCAGAGGGTTTTAAAATGTTATCGGACCAATTACAGGAATATTGGGATGGGTAATTCAATAGCTTCACGATTCTTGGCACAGAAATCGCCCACAAGCAGTCACACTTTGAAGTCTATCAGATGAGGTCCTTTCCCAATTTAATCAAAGAAAAGTATTCCCATAAGGAATAAAAGGTTAGGTATCCCAATACTGCATAACCTCGGACACGATAGGAATAGCGCTGAGTGCGTCACAATTATCTAAATCAGTTAAATATTAGCATGGAGGATTGCAAATCACAGGAGGAATTCAGAGTGATAATTATCACTCTGACACTAATATCCCGATCTATTCAATACAACTGGTAAAATTAGTATCGGATGAAGACTTCTCGTGTGGCAAACTAAATGAAACCGTAAAGGAGGTGGTGGAAGAAAATGAAAAATTCAGGCAACCACATATTACTACTACTACTACTAATAATAATAATACTTCTACTATTGCTACTATTAATATTACTACTACTACTAATAATAATAATTCTACTACTACTTATAATAACAGTTCTACTACTAATAATAATAACAGTTCTACTACTCTACTGATAATTCTCTCTACTACTTTCTACTATTATACTACTACTACTACTCCACTACTACTACTACTAAAATGGGTCAATCTTTGTCTTCATCCACTGTCTTCTCTCTCTTCTCTCTTCTTTTCTTTTTTTCTTTTTCTTTCTCTCTTTCTTCTCTTTCTTTCTTCTTCTTTCTTTCTTCTTTTTTTTCTTTTTCTTCTCTCTTTTCTCTCTTTTTCTCTCTTTCCTCTTCCTTCACAGTGCAACTCCTATCTCATAACTACATAACTATGGCGTTATCACCTGCGGTCGACCTGACCAGCACCTCCATAGTGTACGGCCTACCATCTACTGACCACACAGCACACCCACCTACTGACCACACAGCACACCCACCTACTGACCACACACGCACCACCTACTGAATACACAACTCACCCACGTACTGAACACACATCTCGCCCACCTACTGAACACATATGTCCCCCACCTACTGAACACACAACACACCCACCTACTGGCCACACAACACCCACCTACTGATATACAATTCACCCACCTACTGAACACCATCTCAGCAACCTACTGAACACACACTTCACCCACCTTCTGAACACACATTCACCCACCTACTGAACACACATCTTACCCACCTACTGAACACACAACTCACCCACCTACTGAACACACAACTCACCCACCTACTGGCCACACAACACACCCACCTACTGAATACACAATTCACCCACCTACTGAACACACATCTCAGCAACCTACTGAACACACAACACACCCACCTACTGAATACACAACTCACCCACCTACTGAACACACAACTCACCCACCTACTGAACACACAACTCACCCACCTATTGACCACACAACTCAAGCAGAAGGCTGCTTTTGGCTAACCCCCCACACACCTATTTAACTTCACCTATCTTCACCCATTCGTTACCGTAAGATAACATCCTTCTTGTTTATGTTATTCTATATTCTTCTGCTAACCTCGAGTAAATAACTTATATTTCACTTAATATATGTTACCCTAACGGCCTAACCTAACCTAGTCTAAACTAATTCATCCTAGGTTTCTCCTAACGTAAATTAATTTAACCTATTGAGGAAACTACTTACAGGTTGACTTTACCGTGTGTCTAAAAACGGGTGTTGTGGGATAGAGCACACAGAGGGACGCTTTAACAATGTGCAAAGGTCTCTAGCTTATAATTTGCTACTGGATCAATATTCGTCTAGTAGAGAAATGCCTTACTTGTGATTTTTTGGCCTTGAGGATGGAGAGTTTGGCTCTTCTTCATGTGGGGTGTTACCACGTTATTGGAACATTGGTTGGACAACGTCCTTTCAAGTCAGTTTGAGGCCGGACATAATAAATAGCGTGTTTTAGGCCTACGGTTACTTTGTTCAATGTATAAAAACGTAAAACACAAAGATAAATAAAGTTTAGTGAAAATCAATAGCCTATTTTAATAATAAATTTTTTTTATTTATAAAGTTAAATTCAAGATTATTATATTTACGAGGTAATACTAAACCCTTTAGAAATTCAAAACAGCGCCTGGGTAATGGGATTCAATGATATTTGAGTACAGACCGGTGTATATTGTCCTTATCAAGAGATTTAAGAATATTTTGACAGCAAAAAAAAAAAAAGTCCTTTAAAATTATGACACAAAAATTTATAACTAAATTAACTCTATATGCTACAGCAAAATATAATATTAGCAGGAGTTGATGACTGTTAAAACTAAGCTGGCGGCAAAAGTAAACACCCAAACAACTCCAGATATGCATGCAAACATGTGTCAACATCAAATGCTCTTCAACAAGTGTCCTTGAACATACACTGACTCTCACTCAATAACCCAACCAGGCGTCAGGAAGAAAACTTTGGGAGATTTACTTAGGGTGAGGGATAGCGCATCACACATCACCCTTTCCCCCATTGAGTAAGGTCAAGGTGACCAAGAGTGTACTACCTATTTCTTCTGTGTAAAGAACTGAAATTTCTGAATCTGACTGAGAAAAGAAAGTTGTTTGTTTTTCAGGACGAGTCTTCAAAAACTTGTTTTTTTTTTTTTACTAGTATGTTATACCAGTGTGTTATACCAGTCGTTTTACCCCGCTTCCCGGGGTAAAACGGCTGGTATAAACTAAATCAAAATTATATCTGTGTAGCCTGAAGCTAAAATATATAATCTCTTGATAATTATTGTTCTCACAGCGTTTCATTTAATCTCAGTGGGGAATGAACTGCAGGAAGGAAGTAGAAGTGCGGAGAGAAGTCACCTCCGATGTGGGAAAAATAGTGAGAAAAATAGAAGAAAGACGGCAGAAGACAAAACATAAAAAAAAAAGTTAGAGAATTTCCTCTTTATATGACGCCACATATGGCTCCACTAAAGAGAGAAATTGAATACTCTTACGATCCAAACCATTGTAGTAACACGAACAAATATACAATCCTTTCTCATTTCCCTCTTACTATAAGATAGGCTATTCTGAGACATTGTAATTCCCCTGTGATAGTAACTCCAGCTCTGTTGGACTTAATATTTAAAGCACTCGTAGGTGCTGCACCTTTAATGAAATAAATTCTTGACGACATCCTCTTTGTCCAATTGAAGTCTCTCAATTCAGGCTGACAGATTTCAACACAATGTATATGTGAAATATATTCTGTATAATGGACTATGACAGGGAAATATAGCTAGCTTTTATTCCCACTTTGTAACTAACATATAAAACTGGATAACAACAAATTGCTAATGTACCCAATTTTTCTAATAAAAAATGAAAGGAAGAAATGCTTATTGATGCAAATAAATGAATAAAATACAAAATAAAGTATGTGCTAGAAAAGCATAAATTAAGGCCAGTGAGGCAGGAGGGAAATTCACAACAATGATGGAAATGATGGATCAACAGTGAAGGTTGGCAACCATCACCATATGCGCCCCTCTCATATGTAAATGGGTGCTCAATTTTTAGTACAAATGGGCAAATAGGAAGAGCTGTGGTAAGAGCGAGTTGAATTATGGGGCGGGTTGACACAGGGTGGTAGTGGTGGTAGTGGTGGTAGTGGTGGTAGGTGGTAGTGGCTGTTGTGTTGGTGAAGATACTAGTAGTGGTAGTGTTGGTGCATATTATTTTGTTGTTTATGCTGCTATTGTTGTTGCTGGTGTAGATTTAGTCCCTAAACAAGGGATTACATTAGACTTCCTGTGTATATACAATGCGAGATACACATCTCTCACTGTGTGCACACAGTGAGAGATGTGTATCTCGCATTGTATACACAGATAAAAAGAATCACTTATCATTAAACATTACAGTAATAGAAGACAGTACCAAAAGTTGTTAATTTAGACACATGTGCAACACCTGGGTCTCCATTCTCAGGAATCTAAACCAGATGTTTGAAGGAAACTTAACGGTATAAACAGAAGCAACAGGAGAGGTACAACAACTGCAGTGTGACGTCACAACACGTCATTCGATGACTCTGGTTTAAGATATTCACACAAATCGTATATAAGTTATCTGTTACTTACCCTCAGTCTATGAAGTGGACCTTTTGATTGTGTTTTCACTGTAATTAACATGCAAATATATATATATATATATATATATATATATATATATATATATATATATATATATATATATATATATATATATATATATATATATATATATATATATATATATATGCCGAATAGGTTAAATTGGTCAATTAGCAAGAACTCATTTAAAATTAAGTACTTTCTAAAATTTTCTCTTATACGTTTAAAGATATATTTTTTTTCATTTATATTAATGTAAAAATTAATAATTTTGTACCAAAAGAACCTTAGATAAAAAAATACCATGCACACGTATCATACTCATCAGTATCTTTCAAATCCCCAAACTGTTTGCTCATTTCTACATTCTAAATTCTTTACATAATATTCATTCCATAGAATACTCTTAAGCATGACATCTCTATTGCCTCCACCTCCTCCTCGCTGCAATGTCTAAAGCCCATTCCTCACATACATATAAAAGAGCAGGTGCCACTATACTCATGTACAATCCCCCTTTTCCTTAAATACAAACAGTTCTTTCTCTCCACAGATGTCATAATACTTCAACTACCTTTCTTCTATCGTCTATTGTACATATGATTTACCCTCGTCTTTCCTGACATATCCAAATACTGTACATTGACCTCCTCCATACTCCTTCCAGTCTGATATTCATTTTTTTCATTGCCCAAAATTTTGTTATTAATCTCATTGCTTTGATCTTTTCTATTCTTATTTTTATTTACTTCTTATATACAAACTCCTCCATCCACCTCTGGGAGTTGCATAAACAAGAGTGTTCGAGAGGTGAGAGATTAAATTGAGAAGCTGATTTGCTACACTAGCGAAATATATAAATGTTTTAAAATATGGATGGAGAAGTTGCTAAAATAAAAGCACTTTGAAATTTTTATTATTTTTATTAACACATCGGCCGTTTCTCACCAAGGTAGGGTGACCCGAAAAAGAAAAAGAATCACCATCATTCACTCCATCACTGTCTTGCCAGTGGGGCGCTTACAATATAGTTATAAAACTGCAATATTAACACCGCTCCTTCAGAGTGCCGGACTCTATTTCCCATCTCCAGGACTCAAGTCCGGCCTGCCGGTTTCCCTGAATTCCTTTATAAATGTTGCTTTGCTCACACTCTAACAGAACGTTAAGTCCTAAAAACCGTTTGTTTCCATTCGCTCCTAACACGCTCACGCATACTTACTGGAAGTCCAAGCCCCTCGCACACAAAACCTCCTTTACCCCCTCCCTCCAACCTTTCCTAGGCCGACCCCTACCCCACCTTCCCTCCACTACATATTTATATACTCTCGAAGTCATTCTATTTCGTTCCATTCTCTCTACATGTCCGAACCACCTCAACAACCCCTTCTCAGCCTTCTGGATAATAGTTTTGGTAATCCCGAACCTCCTCCCAATTTCCAAACTACGAATTCTCTGCATTATATTCACACCACACATTGCCCTCAGACACAACATCTCCACTGCCTCCAAGCCTTCTCCTTGTTACAACATTCATCACCCATGCTTCACGCCCATATAAGAGTGTTGGTATAACTATACTCATACATTAGCCTCTTTGCTTCCATGGACAAAGTTCTTTGTCTCCACAGACTCCTCAGTGCACCACTCACCTTTTTCCCCTCATCAATTCTATGATTCGCCTTATCTTTCATAGACCCATCTGCTGACACGTCCACTCCTAAATATCTGAATACATTCAGCTCCTCCATACTCTCTCCCTTCAATCTGGTATCCAATCTTTCGTTACCTAATTTTTTTGTTATCCTCATCACCTTACTCTTTCCTATATTCACTTTTAATTTTCTTCTTTTACATACCCTACCAAACTCATCCACCAACCTCTGTAACTTCTCTTCAGAATCTCCCAAAAGCACAGTGTCATCAGCAAAGAGCAACTGTGACAACTCCCACTTTGTGTTTGATTATTTATCTTTTAAACCCACACCTCTTGCAAACACCCGAAAGTTGAAATACATTTATCAGATGAAAACTGGAATAAGCAACTGTTGTGTGGTGCCCAAATATTTTGCGAATGAAATATAAAAAGTTCAAAGAAGAGCTACTTTCTAAACACACACACACACACACACACACACACACACACACACACACACACACACACACACACACACACACACACACACACACACACACACACTTCTACAATTAGCCCTAGCGGTGAATTACTGATTCTCCCCCTCCCCCCTCTGCAAAACATGATTAAAAGCCTCGCGTGGAAAAACAGCAAAATTCCCTCTGGCAGCCGCAAGGCCCAAGTTGATGGGTCAAGGGCGGGGATTTTAGGCCTTGTGGCGGTTGGGATGAGCGTCGTTATTGTCGCGGAAACTAGTTTAATAAAGGGCCACCTAGCCTTGCCGCATTTGCATGGGAAACCAATATGGCCTATTTGTTTCAGGTTTTAATTATATTTCCTGGGAAAATAGTTCCATTGTGTTATTGATTAGACGAAATTACCCCCTTCCCTTTTTCCCCCCTCGTAGGTATTCTTCTTGCAGTGTTAGTGTGAGGAAGTAATGGGCAGACGCTGCCTGGTAGTACGTATTTGGTAAACAAAATGTATTACCGAATTTATAATTATTATATATTTGATGTGATATTAATATTCTAAATATAGATGATAATTCATATACACACACACACACACACACACACACACACACACACACACACATACTATATATATATATATATATATATATATATATATATATATATATATATATATATATATATATATATATATATATATATATATATATATATATATATATACGTATATACATATACATGTATATATATAAAAAGGTGAGGGAGACAGAAAGAGGCTTTCAATCAGGCATGATCCCAAGTACCAGATGTTAAGGGTTTATAAAGGTTCCACTAACACAAAGTCACAGTTACAAAGCTAGACAGTGTAATTACTCTGTGCCCCGGCTGTAACAGTGTGCAGATAACGTACTCTGTATGTAGTACTATATCAAAAGCCGCGTCCTGGACAGCAAGGTATCATCAGAGAAACAATTAAACAAATGGTGAGAGGCAGGTTTCAAGAAGCTTCTGAACATACATAACAGAAACGGTGTTCACACACACACACACCTTTACTCCTTTGCTCCAGCCAACTGGAAAAATAACATTTAAAAGTCCATACAACAACTGTATCTTACTGTCTACACCGCCCACTAAGCTAATGATTTGTCAAGTATACACGACACTTAAGTACACAACCGTGCAGTTCCTAATACACACAACTCCAGTATTATAAACATTGCCACTGTAGGTCCTGTAGCAAATAACAATAATAGAGGCTCTTATGATGATGGGTAAAACAGTACAGGAGAAATCTAAAATAATAATGATAATAACACATACAATAATATTAATAAAAGCTAAATTGCAGTTAACCTGAACATATACGTGTGTGTGTTACTCTGCATATCACGTCTTAGCATATTTTCACAGATCTTTCTGTTTATCTGAAGAATTTCTGCGTGTCTGTAGGTTACTTTGTAGGCATTTCACACTGAATATCTATAAATATTACTATTTATTCAATAAAATTTGCAAATAGGGACATATTCCACCCAATAACAGCATAACTCTTGCTTTTAGAAAACCATACTAATGGTGAAAATTTGAAGGCAATGAAATGAGTTAATCTACAGTTGTGGCACGAATTCTAATGATTTAATTTTTTTTTAAATATTTTTACTGTATAGACAAATTATCCGAAACACAAACTAATCTTAACTGGTACTGTCCTGGACATAAGATGCATCAGCTATTAAATACTAAAGCCATTCAGAAGTAAGTTGACATCAAGTTAACGTTATTAATACGAATAAACAAATTGCACCCAAAATGACAAATTTTCACTTCTTTAAATTTCACTCTCCGCCATCGTAAAATTAGGAGGTACTTTTTTTAATATGTAAAGTTTCATCGATTAAGAGACTTAAAAGTTTTTAAAGCCATTCCAGGGTACTGGAGGGTACATGTTTATTATTCCAAAAATTTTACCTTAGTTACCGTACACAAATATTGAAAATGTGACGCCTGTGGAACGAGGTCTTGTCGAATTATGAGCGAGAGAAAAACGAGAACTTAGAAGGAATTAAACCTAACAACCACTTGAAGGTATCCACCCCCCCCCTCTGGGTATACCTATATATGCTCCTTAGAGTATATACAAAGGTAGTATGTAAGATAGGGTTAGTTGGTTAATTTGTTTTAAAGCTTTTCGACTTAATGAGAGTGATTAAGGCTACTTATCACCTTCATATAACTAGTCAAGGATACTTTAATCTCTAATGTAGAGTCTGACGTAAACTTGAGTAGTATACTATGCGAAACATACATCTCTCAGTATACAACATATATACTTTTATGTCATTAGAAAACTATACATATACAATAAAAATTAAGTGTGATTAATCACAAGAAGCTAAATAGAAATTTATCAATTTAGCTTTTTACAGTTTACTATGATTCAGTAATTTTTTTTTTTAATGTTACGACACTTTAAAATAATTTAGTTTAAAAAAATATATAATATATTCACTTAGTGTTTATGAAAATATATATACATGTATATATATATATATATATAATATATATATATATATATATATATATATATATATATATATATATATATATATATATATATATATATATATATATATATATAAAATTTTACGCTTGTTAACCTATAAAAATGTAGGAGAAAACAGGAATCCTGCAACATTTCATTACTTGCTAATTTTGTCGTATCCTGGGGGTGCGCTGAATAATGTAAGCCACTGGCGCAGTTATAATGAATGTCTTCCCTCAGTGACTACTTTTTTTTTATATTTAGCAAAATTGGATACATAAACAATTTTCTGATCCCATATTATGTACGATAGCTACTTAGAAGAATCAAAGCTATCTATTTTCCCTATCACATTCCAAGACAGCCTGACAGACGTCGTTGGAGTAACTAGTGTTTGGGAATTTTCATGTTTTAAGATGACTGTTTTGGGATGGTCTCTGTCATACACAGGAAAAAATTGAATTCTTATGGAGATATCTCCATCAAAAATTATATATAGGAGTGAATGGAAACCAGAGGGAAGAAGCGGATGGAGAGAAAGCCAGGACTGCATCTAAAAAAACATCAATATAGAAACAATGCAGATTCATCGTTGCAACAATGCAGATTCATCGTTGCAACAGCCTGCATTAGCCTCGCGACAACCAGCATGAACACCACGAAGCAAATTCTGCTTCATGTGCACCAAGCAACACCCACTCAACCCACACTGACCCAAGATAATTTGGGACTAGGTCAAAGAGGGGAGATGAGATGGGGGTATAGCTGATTGGGAGGGGGGGGTATAGAGGATTGGGAGGAGGTGGTGGGGTATAGCGGATTTGGTGGGGGGAGGGGTTGAGGTATAGCGGATTGGGAGGGGGGAGGGGATGGGGTAGGGAGTCGTGTTATATGGTTTCTATACTGGACCAGCCAGACTCCTAGCATGAAGGACACACACACACACACACACACACACACACACACACACACACACACACACACACATTTTGTGAAGGGATTCAGGGAAACCAGTTAATTGATTTAGTTGGACTTGAGTCCTGGAAATTGGAAGTACAATGCCTGCACTTTAAAGGAGGGGTCTGGGATAGTGACAGCTGGGAGGGACTATTCTTAGCTGTCGTATCTGAGCTCCTCTGCAAAGACAGTGATTGTGTATGAGTGTGGTAAAAGTGTTGAATGATGATGAAAGTATTTTATTTCTGGGGATTTTCTTTCTTTTTGGGTCACCCTGCCTCGGTGGGAGACGGCCGACTTGTTGAAAAAAAAAATAAAAAAAAAATATATATATATATATATATATATATATATATATATATAATATATATATATATATATAACCTCTGCTTGCTTTTTATTTTGTGATTGAAAGAATAGTGGCAGATTGTTACCAAGAATTTCGCCTATGTTTGGTAGATTCGAAGTATAAGATCCCGGCAAAAACTCAGTAAGCGCCATTCCGGTCGAGAACGCGCTTTTGTTTCATTGTTAGAATTTGTTCGTCCATGTCTAGTAGCGATGAGATGGAGACAAAATGACGTTATAATATGGTCTAAATTCGCCTTTAAAATGATGGAATTCTCGCCTGCGTTGAGCCTTAACTTCTAGACAGCCAATGGAGAGGGACTTGACCTCTAACTCAGTTTTGAGCCAATTGGAGATGTGGGATTTACACATACACCTCTGCCAGCAGCCAATCACAGCATGTGTAGACAAATGGTTCAGAGAACCGACAAATTGATAAATTAGACTCATGTGCAACACTTGGGTATCTTTATTGAGGAACGTTTCGCCCCACAGTACCTTCATCAGCTACATCATATCTACATTCTTGACAGACACAGCAACATCTTGGGACCTTGATATAGGAATTCTTCACTTGCCTAACCTATAGTCATGACCTACTTCCACATGTGGATTTGTCCACTGTGATACCACCTACGACTGCTTCACCTCGCACATATACTGTATTCTTTTCAAGATTGATGGACTGATTACATCGACTCCAGGCTTAGGGACTGATTACCTCAAACTCCTTCCGATTTTCTTTGTATTGGACTGATGAAGCCACTGTGTTTGGCGAAACGTTTCCTCAATAACAATACCCAAGTGTTGCATATGTGTCTAATTTATCAGTCACATCATGTATTTACCTGCCACACTACAGCTTCACACAGAATTACTGTCGTAACATTGCTATACAAAATAAGCCTTATTTTATTTCTAGTATTAATAATGAGAGACAATTATGACGTAAGATCATTAAGGGAAAGTGTTGAGGGCAATACTGAGGAGCCAGGGCCGTACGTTCATACTCCGTACGTTCATACGCCGTACGTTCATACTCCGTACGTTCATACGCCGTACGTTCATACGCCGTACGTTCATACGCCGTACGTTCATACGCTCAGTGTTAACCACATTTACTTGAAACTTACAGAAAAAAACAACCTTAAGAATTTTTCTGCAGAGTAATCAAAATCTGTTTATTTCACGAATTATGAGCTATAAACTTTAAATAGATTTTTTTTCTCAGTTTTTTTTTTATTGGCGCTTATTACGATTATGCATTGAGCGCCTCCTGGGTAAATTATTTTACGTCGAGCACAATTTACGTTCCAGCCTCACCTTGTTTTTTTCCTATTGAACTGATGTTATGTAGTCTCCACCGGAGGGGATACTCCGCTGAGTATCCCCTTCAAATGATTGGTTAGTTTCTCACAGACTTCCTTGCCAGTCTTCTTCATTCATCAGTGTACTATGTATTTGTCCTTTAGTATCAGCATCTGTTTTCTCAGAAAATCACTTATGTATTCATGACTGACTCCACTACTACTTCTACTACCACTTCTACTACTACCTCCATTATTACCCCACTCTCTTGTGCCCTCCCCTGTCTGCCTGCCTATATATACCCCTTCCACCTGTCCTGTGTGTTAGTGTGACTTTGTAAATGGTCAAAGTCGGACCGAAACGTCGTCGTAAGCTCCTCTCTTTTAATATGTGCGGGTTGTGTGTGTATTCATAGTTCCCTTTTCCATAGGCTTCTTTGATGGTCTTTCTTAATTCTAAGCTCTCTTTTAAGCTCAATCCAACCATATAGTTGTAACGCAAGACTGTGTAATAGCGTTTACCCAGAAGGAGTTCGTGTTCTATTTCTCTGAAATCTGGTGTATCCAGTGAAAAGACCAAGTCTAGTCACGTCAGTTCATTCTTTCCTCTTTTTCTTGTGTTCATGACGTGATGGCACATGAATTTATCTTTTCATGGAATCCACATGAAGTTCCCAGTCTACTTCCTTGTGGCCAAAGTCTCCAATTATCTGTTGTTATGCTGTATTCCTGTGAGCCTTCTTTGTTACATGTTCTTTAGTGGCTACTATGACCCATTACTCTCCTTCCATTTAGTCTCCTGTTTTTGGGTGGGGAAGATATTTTTTTAAAACTATTACTTTGGGTTCTCTTGTCTTCAAAGTGTCAACTTTGCAGTCACTTTTCTTACCGATATATTTATCTTTCATTTCTTTGAAAATTCTTATGGCTTCTTAATATGATTATAACTGTAATATTAACTTCTGAAGAGATGAACCGGTAAGCCAGCTGAAAGCCTCGAACAGACGACCAAAAGCTCCTGTGTCGGATTATCAGTGTATCCCAGTGGTAAGAGTGGTCGTCCGGGGTTCGAGACCCGGACGACAAAAAAAAAAAAAAAATTGTCGTGTTTCCTGACCAGTTTTAACTAACCTAACTAGCTCAACATTAATGTTTCAATGTTTCTTCATTAATTCGTTACTCAGTAGTTGGCACTCGGCTGTGAGAAAAGCATTTAATTTTGCGTCTTTAATTTCATCTCTATGAGGAATATGGCGTTCAATGCTGTATCTGACACTCCTTGTTTAATATTGTTACTGTTTGTCATTTTATCTATATTCTTCCTCGCTCTGATCTTTATTTCTGTTCCTGTGTTTCACTTGTATCCTTGGTTTATTTCTTCCAGTAGTTTGGTTTAACTTGTGATTTTCTAAAGTGTTTATTACTTTTAGCATTTACTACCATCTTCGTTCTTATCTTGTACATTGTCTTTCTTCCCGTCATTAACTTTTCAAGAATTATTGACATAATTGCTGTGATCAGCTACTCTCTCTTTTTTTTGGCATGGATCCCATTCCAGCATTCCAGTTTTCCAGCACTGGAATGTGATACGTCCAAGATCAGGGTGTTTGTGCTCTCCCTTCCATCCACTCCCTTCTCTTGTTTCCTCTCACACCTTCTGCCTTCCCCTTACCACTTCCACTAATCTCCCCTTCTCTCTCTCTCTCTCTCTCTCTCTCTCTCTCTCTCTCTGTCTCTCTTTCTCAAAACATGATATATGGAGAAGTTCCTTATGCAATTAGAAAAGCATTTATGTCTGTGAAAGATGCGGAGGTGGGAGAGGAGAAAAAGTAAAGAAAGGGAGTAGGGAGAAAGTAAAGACGAGAGAGGAGAGAATAGGTGTAATAGAGAAAGAGGTAGTGGTAGAGAGAGAGAGAGAGAGAGAGAGAGAGAGAGAGAGAGAGAGAGAGAGAGAAAGTGAAATACAAAGAAATACTCACACACTCATACCAGAGTGTACACGCACACTCACACACACACACACACACACACACACACACACACACACACACCACACCACACACACACACACACACACACACACACACACACACACACTCAAACTGAAGTGCCGTACAAGGTTAGCAAAGACTGACAGGACAGGTAAGAAGACTACCCGATCGATAGACAGTCTGCCCGAGCAAGCCTTGACAGGGGCCCCCAGACGGGGACCCCTTAGACGAGGGCCCCCAGACGGGAAGACAACCAACACAAAGACAACTAACTGAAGGTAAAAGTATAGCAGAGAGACTGCAGGTACATGGTGGTAGTGGTGGTAGTGGTGGTAGCAGTGCTGATGGTGGTAGTGGTGGTAGCAGTGATGATGGTGGTAGTGGTGGTAGCAGTGTTAATGGTGCTAGTGGTGGTAGCAGTGCTGATGGTGGTAGTGGTGGTAGCAGTGTTAATGGTGGTAGTGGTGGTAGCAGTGTTGATGGTGGTAGTGGTGGTAGCAGTGTTAATGGTGGTAGTGGTGGTAGCAGTGATGATGGTGGTAGTGGTGGTAGCAGTGATGATGGTGGTAGTGGTGGTAGCAGTGATGATGGTGGTAGTGGTGGTAGCAGTGATGATGGTGGTAGTGGTGGTAGCAGTGATGATGGTGGTAGTGGTGGTAGCAGTGATGTGTGGAGTGGTGGAGCAGTGATGATGGTGGTAGTGGTGGAGCAGTGATGATGGTGGTAGTGGTGGTAGCAGTGTGATGGTGGTAGTGGTGGTAGCAGTGATGATGTGGATGGTAGTGGTGGTAGTCAGTGATGATGGTGGTAGTGGTGGTAGCAGTGTGATGGTGGTAGTGGTGGTAGCAGTGTGATGGTGGTAGTGGTGGTAGCAGTGCTGATGGTGGTAGTGGTGGTAGCAGTGTGATGGTGGATGGTGCAGGTAGAGTGGTGGTAGCAGTGCTGATGGTGGTAGTGGTGGTAGCAGTGTGATGGTGGTAGTGGTGGTAGCAGTGTATGGTGGTAGTGGTGGTAGCAGTGTTGAATGGTGGTAGTGGTGGTAGCAGTGTGATGGTGGTAGTGGTGGTAGCAATGCTGATGGTGGTAGTGGTGGTAGCAGTGTTAATGGTGGTAGTGGTGGTAGCAGTGTGATGGTGGTAGTGGTGGTAGCAGTGTGATGGTGGTAATGGTGGTAGCAGTGTTAATGGTGGTAGTGGTGGTAGCAGTGTGATGGGGTAGTGGTGGTAGCAGTGTGATGGTGGTAGTGGTGGTAGCAGTGTTAATGGTGGTAGTGGTGGTAGCAGTGCTGATGGCGGTAGTGGTGGTAGCAGTGTGATGGTGGTAGTGGTGGTAGCAGTGTTAATGGTGGTAGTGGTGGTAGCAGTGCTGATGGCGGTAGTGGTGGTAGCAGTGATGATGGTGGTAGTGGTGGTAGCAGTGTTAATGGTGGTAGTGGTGGTAGCAGTGCTGATGGTGGTAGTGGTGGTAGCAGTGCTGATGGTGGTAGTGGTGGTAGCAGTGTTAATGGTGGTAGTGGTGGTAGCAGTGTTGATGGTGGTAGTGGTGGTAGCAGTGCTGATGGTGGAGTGGTGGTAGCAGTGTTATGGTAGTGGTGGTAGCAGTGCTGATGGTCGGTAGTGGTGGTAGCAGTGCTGATGGTGGTAGTGGTGGTAGCAGTGTAAATGGTGGTAGTGGCTGGTGCGTCTGGTAGTGGTGGTGCATGCTGATGGTGGTAGGTGGTGGTAGCATGTTAATGGTGGTAGTGGTGGTAGCAGTGCTATGGTGTTGTCTCAGCTATATGCTTATCATATGTGGTGCAAGGATGGTCGACTCAGCTTAGTGGTCTTGCTGGTCAGCTATGTGTCTCTTGCTCTCCCTAATGTTTGATCATCTGGTCTAGACTCAGTTGGCCTGCTCCTCTTATTGCTACTGTTACTCTCTGCTCTCCTGCTATGAGCTTACATACCTTTACACTGAGTTTCACTCCTAGTTTGTGTCCTGTCTTCATTCCGCTACTCGGACTCTGCTTCCTCTCCATGTGATGGTCGCAGTCTTATGTATGGTCGTTTCATGTCTCTCTGACTCCTGTCATGCTCCTGTGGTGTTAGTGGTGGTAGTCAGTGCTGATGGTGGTAGTGGTGGTGGCAGCTGCTGATGTGGTAGTGTGGTAGCATGCTGATGGTGGTAGTGGTGGTGGCAGTGCTGATGGTGGTAGGGTGGTGCAGTGCTGATGGTGGTAGTGGTGGTAGCAGTGCTGATGGTGGTAGTGGTGGTGGCGTGCTGATGGTGGTAGTGGTGGAGCAGTGCTGATGGTGGAGTAATGGTAGCGTGCTGATGGTAGTTGTAGCAATGTAGCAATACTGATGGTGGTAGTGGTGGTAGCAGCGCTGATGGTGGTAGCGGTGGTAGCAGTGCTGATGGTGGTAGTGGTGGTAGCAGTGCTGATGGTGGTAGTTGTGGTAGCAATGCTGATAGTGGTAGTGGTGGTAGCAGTGCTGATGGTGGTAGTGGTGGTAGCAGTGTTGATGGTAGAAGCAGTGCTAATGGTGGTAGTGCCTATGGTGGTACTGGTGGTAGCACTGCCGATGGTGGTACTGGTGGTAGCACTGCTGATGGTGGTACTGGTGGTAGCACTGCTGATGGTGGTACTGGTGGTAGCACTGTTGATGGTAGTGGTAGTGCCGATGGTGGTAGTGGTGGTAGCACTGCTGAAGGTTGTCGTGCTGGTAGTCTTCATGATGAAAATGTTGGTGGTGATAATGGTTATGGTCATGGTGGCTGCACTGATGGAAACTATGAGAATACCATGGTCATGGTTGCGTTGCTTAAAATTATTGACAGTAGTATCTACAACCCAAGCCCCTGATGGTCGAAACGTTGCCTTAAGAACATAAGAATGGGGGAGAACACTGCAGCAGGCCTACTGGCCCATACATGACAGGTCTTTTTCAAAACAAACCATTCAATCTCACATATTGGTCCAACCTTTACCCAAAGCCACCCAAGAAATTGTTTCAGTACCTCAAGTACCAATCAAACTCAGCCCTTTTCACTCACACATTTGTCTAATTTCTTTTGAAATACTCAATGTCTCATTAAGCTGCGTATATATATATATATATATATATATATATATATATATATATATATATATATATATATATATGTATATATATTATATATATATATATATATATATATTATATATATATATATATATATATATATATATATTATATATATGTATATATATATATATATATATATATATATATATGTATATATATTATATATATATATATATATATTATATATTATATATATTATATATATATATATATATATATATTATATATATTATATATGTATATATATATATATATATTATATTATATATATATTATATATATATATATATATATATTTATATATATATATATATATATATATATATATTATATATATATATATATATATATTGTTGTTGTGTTGTGATGATGAAAAAGGATATGATGGTCAAGGTGACGATAGTATCATGAAGATTTTGAAATAATTTTAAGATCACATGTTAGTTTTATCCGGCTTAAAAAGAGCGAAGACGATTGTTTAAAGTTTGTTTTTTTTTTTTTTTTTTTTTTTTTTTTTTTTTTTTTTTTTTTTTTTTTTTTTTTTTTTTTTTTTTTTTTTTTTTTTTTTTTTTTTTTTTTTTTTTTTTTTTTTTTTTTTTTTTTTTTTTTTTTTTTTTTTTTTTTTTTTTTTATATTATATATATATATATATATATTATATATATTATATATGTATATATTATATATATTTATATATGTATATATTATATATATATATATATATTATATATATTGTGTTTCTTGCTCAAATTAGCTCTGGTTGGAGGAGGATCAGAAAAGTTTGCTAGGACTGTACTTTTTTTATTTCGTTTTCATTCAATTGTTGTTTGAATGAAATTATGAAATTGCATACGCCCAAATTTTCGCTTGCCTTATTCGGCAAGAAGAGCGTTGCTATTTAAGCCAAAATCGCAGGTTTTACCTCATATTCGGCGCGACATATATATTGCACTTGTTATAATAAGGTTAGGTAAGTTTTCTAAGGTTCTTTTGGTACAAAATTATTAAATCTTACATTAGCATAAATGAAAAAAATATATCTTTAAACGTATAAGAGAAAATTTTAGAAAGCACTTAATTTTAAATGAGTTCTTGCTTATTGTCTTCTTGCTTATTGTCCAATTTTACCTATTCGGCACCACTACATTATATATATTACTGCTGTGATCTTTTGCATATATATATATATATATATATATATATATATATATATATATATATATATATATATATATATATATATATAAGATATAGATATAGAGCTTGAAGACTTACTTTGATCCCATTCTTAAAGATTAATGTTTTCTTAACTAATGGTGTACAGCCTTAATGACTTGTGTACAGTCAATAAACTTTAAAAATCAAGCCTATCTAGCCAGGGTGTATAGAAAGATGGTGTATACTTCTCAGAGTATATAAACTGAGAGTTGATTTAAACCATTATTTTACGGAATAAAGTGTAATTTACATTACTGGTCAGGAGAATTGCAACCTTAACAACCTTCCAATCTAACCTTAATTATACTTGAATGTATGGAAGACACATAGTGGATTCTGGAGAATATTTCAGCTATGGCAGCCTGTGGAAACTACGATGATAAGGGTGACTGTGAACGTCATAATAATAATAATGATAATCATGTTCATAATGATGGCAAAAGCTGTGCAGTTTGGTGATGATGAATATGGAGAAATAATAACACTGTTGAGGATGATATGGATGATGGATATGAAAATAAACTTGATTGTGATGATCATTATAAAAATGATTATGATTGTAATGACTGTTCTATTAGTGATGATAAAATGGAGATGATAATAATAGCTATGATGGCGGTGAAAAAAATAAATAACAGCTGTTTTTGATTACACTGGTACTAATATGATGATTGTATTGAAGACAGTGATTGACGGAGCAGCTGAAGGAAATTAGGGTTCCTCTGCATCATGAAGGAGGACCTGAGGGAGGGAAGGGTTCCTCTGCATCATGAAGGAGGAGCAGAGGGAGGGAAGGGTTCCTCTGCATCATGAAGGAGGAGCTGAGGGAGGGAAG
Organism: Cherax destructor; assembly: GCA_009830355.1. NCBI lineage: Eukaryota > Metazoa > Arthropoda > Malacostraca > Decapoda > Parastacidae > Cherax > Cherax destructor. The sequence goes on from WNWK01001959.1 coordinate 141,628, forward strand.
GGTTCCTCTGCATCATGAAGGAGGAGCTGAGGGAGGGAAGGGTTCCTCTGCATCATGAAGGAGGAGCTGAGGGAGGGAAGGGTTCCTCTGCATCATGAAGGAGGAGCTGAAGGAGGGAAGGATTCCTCTGCATCATGAAATAGGAGCTGAGGGAGGGAAGGGTTCCTCTGCATCATGAAGGAGGAGCTGAAGGAGGGAAGGGTTCCTCTGCATCATGAAGGAGGAACTGAGGGAGGGAAGGGTTCCTTAGCATCATGAAGGAGCTGAGGGAGGTAAGAGTTCCTCTGCATCTTGAAGGAGGGGCTGAGGGAGGGAAGGGTTCCTTTGCATCATGAAGGAGGAGCTGAAGGAGGGAAGAGATCCTCTGCATCTTGAAGGAGAGGCTGAGGGAGGGAAGGGTTCCTCTGCATCATGAAGGAGGGGCTGAGGGATTGAAGGTTTCTTACACAACATGGAGGGGCTGAGGGAGGGGACGGAGATTTTGGAAGAGTTTCGAGGGGAAGGGACTGTAGAGAGAACTAAGCAAATTGCTAGACTGGGGGAAGATGTGGACCTAAAAGGGAAGCAAGGCTTGGGATGCTGGTGTAGTTTGTGAAGTAGGGAGGATGCTGGTAGGGATTCGAGTGGAGGGAAGCCTTGGGAAAGGATGAATGTAGGAGAAAAGGCGAAGATGAGGAATGGAGAAGGTGGAGGGGAGGATAGGAGGGGATTGGGAATGGGATATAGATGGACGTAAGACAGAGGAACCACCTGCCATTGTTAGCGGTGGCTTTTGTTAGCTGGAGACGCTTTTACCCCACTCAAGGCAAACAACTTATTCTCCTGATGCATCTTTACCAAACAGAGGAAAAGGAAAAGAGAAAGTAAAAAGAGTATTCTGTATATATATATGTCGTGCCGATTAGGTAAAACTGGTCAATTAGCAAGAAATTTAAAATTAAGTCCTTTCTAAAATTTTCTCTTATACGTTTAAAGATATATATTTTTTTTCATTTATGTTAATGTAAAAAATTATAATTTTGTACCAAGAGAAACTTTGAAAACTTACCTAACCTTATTATAACAAGCGCAATTTAATTTAGCCTAACCCAACTAAATATATTTTAGATAAGTTTACAATAATTTAATAATAAACAAACACAATGAAATATATTTTTTTCGTTAGGTTCAGAATGATTTTTGAAAAATTATTTCATACACAAATTTTCGCTTGACTTATATGGCAAGAGGAGCGTTGCTATTTAAGCCAAAATAGCAAGTTTTACCTAATCGGCACGACATATATATATATATATATATATATATATATATATATATATATATATATATATATATATATATATATATACACACAGTGGTACCTCGGTATACGTCCGCTTTGGAATATGTCCAACTTGGTATACGTCCTGTTTGGACGCGAACATTTTTGCTTGGTATACGACCTTTGTTTGGAATACAACTCGCGTGCTAGAACTTGTTTGGGTCAAAATGAGTCACGACACCGCGCGCTACCCTTGTTTAGTGGAGGGTCACAGGGAAGAGCTGACCACTGAGGAGCTGCTGGAACTTGAGAAGGAGGAGCACAAGACTAAGATGGATGCACTCTCTTCAGGCTCGGAAGATGAGATAGAGGAAGCCCCTACTTCATTAATCAAGGAAATATTTGTTAAATGGATGGACGTCAAAAACTTTGCAGAGAAGTACCAGCCCAACAAAACCCAAACAAGCCGTAATAGCATTGTCTGGAATGACCAGACAATGTCACATTTCCGAAACATCTTGAGGAGAAGGCAGAAGCAAAGTTCTTTGGACAGATTTTTAGTAAAAGTCAAACCTGGTGAGCTTCAACCAGGTTCAAATAGAGAAAAGAGACAGAAAAGAGAAGGGGACTCTCCTTCCTAACAATAACATGTCCTCCTCCCTCCTCAGCACTATCCTAGTAGTCACTCCACTCTTCAGCAAAGTAAAGTGAGGTTAAATTTGCATTTATTTCATCTAATTCTTTTGTATTTATGTATGAATTTTAGTATTGAGCAATGTTTAAATTACATATTTTAGTTTTAAGCAGTGTTTAAATTATTTTATACAACCCCATCAATGTATAATATGCCAATAAGAATAGGATATTTTTTTCATGGGAACCGATTAATCGTTTTCCCAGTATTTCTTATGGAAAAATTCGTTAATATAAGTCCAAGGTCCTGGAACGGAGTAAAGACGTATACAAAGTACCACTGTATATATATATATATATATATATATATATATATATATATATATATATATATATATATATATATATATATATATTACGCGCGCGCGCACACACAGTGGCACAATCTGGAGAAAAATGCTGTGGATGCAGGAGCCATACATAGCTTTAGGAAGAGGTACGATAAACCTCATGGAGCAGGAAGAGAGTGGACCTAGTAGCGACCAGCGAAGAGGCGAGGCCAGGAGCTGTGAATCGACCCCTGCAACCACAAATAGGTGAGTAAAAATATGAGAGTACACACACTTTAAATGTCTTGATAAACACTTTACCCTACAATGAAAGGTTATTTGTAGATCTTCCAGTGTATAAGATTAGTTGGAATACGTTGTTCATAAAAAATAACCCATCAGAGGAGATCATGTAATGTGAACTCATTCTTGTATATAATGATAATTGTATGTATATTGCGTGGATCTTACATTGACCGTGATTCGACCCCCTGCAACCCCATATAGGTGAGTCACACAACCTGACACTATCGAGAAGTGCCTTTGACAACTAGTAACTAAACCAATAGGGAATATTCCAAGTAATGCGTAATGACATTGCTATCTCACAGAAATAAAGTTAATATGGCAATATCAAAAGAATTATTTTTAGAAAACACTCTAGAAATATAGCGAGTATTTTCGGTGTTTCTCGACGCCCTCCTCAGACGATGAGAATCTCTGGTAAATTAACTCAATTCTTTACTATAAGAAAAAGTGTTTTTCTTCTCTCAACTGAAATCGCCTCTCTCTTAATCTTCGCCTTGCAGGACGAAATAAATTCAGCTTGTACGAAGGAATTTCATATGATTTACATCACAGATGGGCAGCATTTTTGTCACCGGGAGCTGAAGAGTCTCCCATTGGTCGATATTCTTCCTCAAATACGGCGGGTAAAACTAGGCGTAATATTCCAGACATTGACATATGAACCAGCTGAAGATGATAAGCATGACATTCTCTGAGAAACTAGAACGATCTTCCAATAAAACGTTCTGCCAGTGACACCTTCACTCCCCTCTTTTTTATATTTCCTTCTTTAATCTCTCTCTCTCTCTCTCTATTTCTCCCTCTCTTGCTCACTCAGCCGGCATAAAACTATGCATTATCTCTCTCGACCGTCGACTGAATCTTGACACTTGAAGAATTTCCAGAGAATAATGAGACAATTAGTGGGTGCGCTACACTGCCCCTGGGGAGAACGAGCGAGAAGGAGAGACACGGAGAAGTGGCATGGAGGAAAGAAAGAGAAGAGTAGGGGCATAGAGGATAAATGAGAGGAGGGAGGAGAAAGATAGGTGTCATTATTATTATTGATATTATTGATTTATTATTATTATTATTATTATTATTATTATTATTATTATTATTTATTATTATTATTATTATTATTATTATTATTATTATTATTATTATTATTATTATTATTATTATTATTATTATTATTACAGAGCTGTATTTTCTTTGCTGTCTTCAGTTTTTGCTAACGCTTTCTTTCCATCATCAATTTGAAATTATTAAATAGGAAGGAGTCGTCAGATAGAGAATGGTGAAATCCATTGATCTTGAATCATAACTCGTTTAAAAATAATGATGTTAGAAGATGCCAAGGCAGAGTTGCTTACAGAAAATAAAATCTTTATGGAAACCTGCTGTGACCTCGTTTAACTTCGTGACTTTGCTAACTTAACAATTTGCAAACGGGCGAAATTATTTACAAACATTGTCTTTCAGTCAACAGCAAGATCGAACCTGCAACCTCGGCATCAGAGTACACGACACTTTATCCACAAAGCCAGACTCTGGAGTATGGCTGTGTTTCTAACAAGCGATCCCTTCTCAGTATCACATCCCATATACTGAATGTGCATCAGTATTTCTGGATTTCATAAGTCGCCCTCAACTGGCTAAGCTACATCACAGTTGATATAGGAATCTTGAGTTAAAGATGGCTTTGCAATGATATGTATGTGTATGCTTAAGGAGTTCAAGGCCAATTGAGCTATTTCAACCTAGCGGGGCTTCGAGAAACTTAATGGTGAGTAATTTGTTAGTAACTTTACTACACTCTTACCACTACCCTACATTTCACGCTGTACTCGTCTGCCTGCATAAACCTCTCTGTCTTGTGTAGTGACTTTATACAAATGGCAAGTCGAGGAAACGTCTCGAGCTTCCTATATGTGTGTGTAGTAGTTCAAGTCACGAGTTACTGTGCCTTCGGTTTAGGTGAGTCTTGTATGACCTACCTTCTTGAAGTCAAAGTAAGGTTATCGAAGTTAAAGCTCAATTAAGGATTAGGAGACACTTTAATACAAACTATCATGACAAGCCGAGGAAAGTCTACGGGATGTCCAGGGGAAAGTTAGCGAAGTCACGAAGTTAAACGAGGTCACAGCAGGTTTCATGATTTCTGTCTGGTTTAGCGAGGTCACGGCAAGCTTAATAAACCGGAGGATGGCTTAGTGAACCCTCCAGGCTATCCCTACGGTCAGGGCTCTGCTGGGGCACTTAACGAACCCACTTAACCCTTGAGGACTTCCAAAGCCTCTCCTGTAGGATCGCCTCAACGTGCTATTAGGATCTCGCAGACCCATCCTACAGATCTCACGGTTCCTGGAGGCGATTCCAGGCCAAGGGGGATTAGGAATCGTATAATGTACGGGAGGAGGAGGAGCAGGCTGAGGGGTAAGGGGATAGTGGAGAGACGATTATCTGGGTGTAATCCGGGTAACAGCGAGACGATGGACCATTGGAGGTATTATCAGATGTGTGTTGTGTCAGGAACATTTGTTGTGAGTGGTGAGGCCTTGTTGATGTTGCGAGTGTTGTTGATGTAGGGGTTGTTAATGTAGAGGTTGTTGTTGCTGTTATTGTGAATGTTGTTAATGCTATGGAATGTGTGAGGGTTGTTGAAATGTTACTGTTGTTGTGGGTGCTGCTATTGAAAGGTCTTGTAGGTACAGGAGTTATTGTAAGTGTTGAGGTTATTGTGGTTATTGTGGGTGTTGTGGTTATTGTGGGTGTTGTGGTTATTGTGGGTGTTGTGGTTATTGTGGGTGTTGTGGTTATTGTGGGTGTTGTGGTTATTGTAGGTGTTGTTATTGTGGGTTTTATGGATATTGTGGGTATTGTGGTTATTGTGGGTGTTGTGGTTATTGTGGGTTTTCTGGTTATTGTGGGCGTTGTGGTTATTGTGGGTGTTGTGGATATTGTAAGTGTTGTGGTTATTGTGGGTGGTACGGTTATTGTAGGTGTTGTTGTTATTGTGGGTGTTGTGGTTATTGTGGGTTTTGTGATTATTGTGGGTGTTGGGGTTATTCTGGGTATTGAGGGTATTGTGGTGCTGCAGCTATCGTATATGGTGCAGTTATTCTGGGTGGTAGGCATGTTTTGGGTTTGGCATACTGTTATAGTTTGTTATGGTTAAAGGATTTTAAGGGACTATTGTAAAACTTTAAGGATATTGTGGCTGTTAGTGTTGCAGCGGTTATTCAGGAGCTTAAATGATTGTGTTTGATTTGTTGCTGGTGTTCAGGTGGTGGCTAGAGTTGATCTAGTCATTATTGTTGCTGTTAGTGTTATTGTAGTTGCCAATGACTCGCGAGATCGTAATGACACGAGATCGTAATGACAGAGATCGTAATGGCAGAGATCGTAATGACAGAGAGGTTAGCACATGCCCCACTGTGACCACAAATGCAATTGATACTTAGATGGATGAAGCTTTTTGTGGCCAGCTGGCCCAGTGGTTTACGCGCTGGCCTGCAGTTTTACGACTCACTCGCCACGAGTTTAATCCCCACCCGTGGTATGGTTTGTAGTTGCTGATGTTGTGAGGGAAGCGATATCTGAGTTGTTGTTGACGGTGTTGTTATTCTCTGACGTTGTTGGGGGGTGGAAGTGCTGGTGTTTGTGGCTGTTGTCATTGTTGTTGCTGCTGGTGTGGTTGTTGTTGTTAGTAGTGGTGTTATCCACTTATCTCTATCCCACACTACTGTACGTCCCATGATCTTACTTACCCCGGTGAGTGAGTGTAGGTCCTGCATTTTTCATCCTTCCCTTATCCATCTTCCCCCCAAGTCCCTCTTTCTCTCCCACCGTCCTTCTTCCCACTTATGTTTTTTTGGTGTTTTTCTCCCTCCTTCCCACTTTCTCCCCCACCCCTACCCCACTCTCACCCACCTCCTGTGTCACTATCGTATCGCCACAATCCTTCCCTCCATTTCCTCCTTCGTCACTCTCCTTCCCACTCTTCCTCCCTGAACTCCTTAATTCATTAAACCTTGTTCCCTACCTGACGGTCCTTCCTTCCATCACCCTTCTTCCTTTTCCTTCCATCTTGCTTGCCAATCCATTCTTGATTCCTGGTTGGTCCTTTTCCCTCCCTCCCCTCCTTCCTCCCTCCATCTCTATGACTCCACTAATGAGCCTTAAGCATCAACACACCCTAGACACCCAAATGGAATTTACATCCATTAAACACCCTTACCCATTAATGGCTGAGGAGTCGCATAATGAAGATAATTATTTTGGACCGGGATGGAGGGAGCAATGTAACCTCTTACTGTTTACTGGACAACAACGGGGCGGAGGGAGGGGAAGAGGAGGGAGGGGGAGGAGGGAGGGGGAGGAGGGAGGGGAGGAGGGGGGGATGAGGCGGAAGAGAGATGGGGGTGGGACGGAGACTAGGCGGGGGACGGATTGTACAGTTTGGATATCATTCTAGTGTTGAATAGTTAGCTGGTATTGTGTATTACCTGGTGTTGCCAAGTAAGTCAGTGTTGAGCCCTCGCTGGTATTGCCAAGTAAGTCAGTGTTGAGACTCGCGACCGTCGTGTTGACCTCGCTGGTGTTGCCAAGTAAGTCAGTGTTGAGCCCTCGCTGGTATTGCCAAGTAAGTCAGTGTTGAGACCTCGCTGGTATTGCCAAGTAAGTCAGTGTTGAGACCTCGCTGGTGTTGCCAAGTAAGTCAGTGTTGAGCCCTCGCTGGTGTTGCCAAGTAAGTCAGTGTTGAGACCTCGCTGGTATTGCCAAGTAAGTCAGTGTTGAGCCCTCGCTGGTGTTGCCAAGTAAGTCAGTGTTGACCCCTCGCTGGTGTTGCCAAGTAAGTCAGTGTTGACCCCTCGCTGGTGTTGCCAAGTAAGTCAGTGTTGAGCCCTCGCTGGTGTTGCCAAGTAAGTCAGTGTTGACCCCTCGCTGGTGTTGCCAAGTAAGTCAGTGTTGACCCCTCGCTGGTGTTGCCAAGTAAGTCAGTGTTGAGCCCTCGCTGGTGTTGCCAAGTAAGTCAGTGTTGAGCCCTCGCTGGTGTTGCCAAGTAAGTCAATGTTGAAACCTCGCTGGTGTTGCCAAGTAAGTCAGTGTTGAGACCTCGCTGGTGTTGCCAAGTAAGTCAGTGTTGAAACCTCGCTGGTGCTGCTACTTGCAGTATCATGTTGGACAACATGGTTTGAGAATAATGAGACGTAACAATCTCATATCACAAAGTGCTTGGCTCCATCACGCTAAGTCTGATTTTGTAATTAACTTGTTAAGTATTGAGGTGATCAGTGACCAACAGACAGATTCAGGATATGGGTTAAGTTTCACGCCCTGCTAGTGGGGGCACTTTTGACCTTGCCAAGTCCTTTTGCAGTTTGGAAAAATAATGTGATATATTTCCGGAAATGTTCTATATTTGCAGTGAAATAGTGTATGAGGTTATGCTCAAATTTGTGGAACCAAAATGTCCTCAGCGATTTAAGTCGTACCCTGAACTAAGGAAAGAGCTAAAACTTCACCTTACGAAAGCGGACAAAGTGAATGTGGTAGTAGTTATGCGAAAGTGGGGGATTATAGTGGGAAAATGAATGTGTTATTAGAAGACAGAGAAAGCTACGTTGCCCTAGATATGAACTTTCATTAGGTTCAGAAGGATTTTTGCGAAATTATTGCATACACAAATTTTCGCTTGCCCCATTCGGCAAGAAGTGCATTGCTATTTAAGCCAAAATCGCAAGTCTTACGTATTCGGCACGACACACACACACGCGCTCCGATGGCATGGTGGCTAAAGCTCTCGCTTCACGCACGGAGGGCCCGGGTTCAATTCCCGGCGGGGCCGAAACATTTCGAAGTGTTTCCTTACACACACACACACACACACACACACACACACACACATATATATATACAACAGGCCTAGTGTCTAATCGACATGTGCCTAGGACAAAATGGTAACTAACACACACACCTCCCTTATCCTCTTTCTCCCCCTCTCCTCCTTTTTCCCTCTAGTCCCCTAGTCTTTCTCTCTCCATCTCTCTCTTTCTCCTCTTCCTCTCCCTTCTCTCTCTCTCACTCTTTCCCCTCTCCCTTTTCTCTCTCTCCCTTTCTCCATCTCTCTCTTTCTCCTCTACTTCTCCCTTCTCTCTCACTCTTTCCCCTCTCCCTTTTCTCTCTCTCTCTCTCCATCTCTCTCTCCAACTATCTCTCTTTCCCCTCTCCCTTTTCTCTCTCTCCATCTCTCTCTCCAACTCTCTCTCTTTCCCCTCTACCTTTCCCTTCGTTCTCTCTCACTCTTTCCCCTCTCCCTTATCTTTCACTCTTTCCCCTCTCCCTCTCTCTCTCTCTCTCTCTCTCTCTCTCTCTCTCTCTCTCTCTCTCTCCATCTCTCTTTCCCCTCTACCTCTCCTTCTCTCTCACTCTTTCCCCTCTCCTTTCTCTCTCTCTCTCCATCTATCTTTCTTTCCCCTCTACCTTTCCTTTCTCTCTCTCTCTCACTCTTTCCCCTCTCCCTTCTCTCCCTCCCCATCTCTCTCTTTCTTTCCCTTCTTCCTCTCCTCTCTCTCTCTCTCTTACCCCTCTCCCTTCTCTCTCTCTCCCCCCTCTACCTCTCCCTTCTCTCTCTCTCGCTCACTCCCCTCTCCCTTTTTTTTCTCTGTCTCCCCCCCTTAAAATGAGGCATCACCGGACATCATAGCTCTCACAGAAACCAAGCTCACAGGTATGATAACAGATGCCATCTTTCCAACGGAATATCAGATCCTGAGGAAAGACAGAGGGAACAGAGGGGCTGGAAGAGTGACACTGCTGATCAAAAACCGATGGAATTTTGATGAGCTGGAGAGAGGAGACAGAGGAGAAACAAGAGATTACATAGTAGGAACGCTTCAGTCTGGAGGTCCCAAGGTGGTAATTGCAGTGATGTATAACCCACCAGCAGGAGGCCAAGGCAAGAGTATGATGAGAGTAATAGAGCGATGGTTGACACACTGACTGAAGTGGCCAGAAGGGCTCATGCGAGCAGGGCGAAGCTACTGATCATGGGTGACTTCAACCACAAGGAAATCGATTAGGAGAACTTGGAGCCACATGGGGGCCAAGAAACGTGGAGGCCTAAGATGATGGTGGTGGTATTGGAAAACTTCATGTACCAACACGTAAGGGACACTAACAGAGAGAGAGGAGAGGATGAACCAGCGAGACTGGACCTAATATTCACTTTGAGTAGTGCAGATATTGAGGACATAACATATGAAAGATATCTTGGGGCCAGTGATCATGTGGTTTTAAGCTTCGAATACTCAGTAGAGTTACAAGTGGATGGAAAAACAGGAAGGGCTGGACGAATGAAGCCAAACTACAAGAAAGGGGACTACGTGGGCATGAAGAACTTCCAGAACGGGGTTCAGTGGGACAGAGAACTGGCAGGTAAGTCAGTAAACGAGATGATGGAATATGTGACAACAGTATGCAAGGAAGCTGAGGAGAGGTTTGTACCCAAGGGTAACAGGAAAAATGAAAAAGCCAGGATGAGCCCGTGGTTCACCCAAAGGTGCAGGGAGGCCAAAACAAAGTGTGATAGGGAATGGAAGAAGTATAGAAGGCAAAAAACCCTGGAGAATAAGGATAGCAGTCGTAGAGCCAGAAATGAATATGCACAGGTAAGAAGGGAGGCCCAACGACAATATGAAAACGACATAGCGAAAGCCAAATCCGACCCAAAGCTGTTGTACAGCCACATTAGGAGGAAAACAACAGTCAATGACCAGGTGATCAGGCTAAGGAAGGAAGGAGGAGAGATCACAAGAAACGACCGCGAAGTGTGTGAGGAACTCAACATGAGATTCAAAGAAGTGTTCACCGAGGAGACAGAAGGGACTCCAGAAAGACGGAGAGGTGGGGTACACCACTAAGTGTTGGACACAATACATGCAACCGAGAAAGAAGTGAAGAGGCTGCTGAGTGAGCTAGATACCTCAAAGGTGATGGGGCCAGATAACATCTCTCCATGGGTCCTGAGAGAGGGAGCAGAGGCGCTATGTGTACCCCTAACAACAATATTCAACACATCTAACGAAACAGGGAGACTACCTGAGGTATGGAAGACAGCAAATGTAGTCCCAATTTTTTAAAAAGGAGACAGACATGAAGCACTAAACTGCAGACCAGTGTCACTGACATGTATAGTATGCAAAGTCATGGAGAAGATTATCAGGAGAAGAGTGGTGGAACACCTGGAAAGGAATGAACTCATCAACGACGGCCAACACGGTTTCAGGGACGGGAAATCCTGTGTCACAAACCTACTGAAGTTCTATGACAGGGTGACAGCAGTAAGCCAAGATAGAGAGGGGTGGGTAGATTGCATTTTCTTGGACTGTAAGAAGGCGTTTGACACAGTTCCACACAAGAGATTAATGCAAAAGCTGGAGGACCAGGCAGGGATAACAGGGAAGGCACTCCAATGGATCAGGGAATACCTGTCAGGAAGACAGCAGCGAGTCATGGTACGTGGTGAAGTGTCAGAGTGGGCGCCTGTGACGAGTGGGGTTCCACAGGGGTCAGTCCGAGGACCGGTGCTGTTTCTGGTATTTGTGAACGACATGACGGAAAGAATAGACTCTGAAGTGTCCCTGTTTACAGAGGATGTGAAGTTGATGAGAAGAATTCAATCGGACGAGGAGCAGGCAGAACTACAAAGGGATCTGGACAGGCTGCAAGCCTGGTCCAGCAATTGGCTCCTGGAGTTCAACCCCGCCAAGTGCAAAGTCATGAAGATTGGGGAAAGACAAAGAAGACCGCAGACGGAGTACAGTCTAGGGGTCCAGAGACTACAAACCTCACTCAAGAAAAAAGATCTGGGGGTGAGTATAACACCAGGCACATCTCCTGAGGCACATCAACCAAATAATTGCTGCAGCATACGGGCGCCTATCAAACCTAAGAACAGCATTCCGACATCTTAATAAGGACCCTGTACACTGTGAACGTTAGGCCCATATTGGAGTATGCAGCACCAATTTGGAACCCACACCTAGCCAAGCACGTAAAGAAACTAGAGAAAGTGCAAAGGTTTGCAACAAGACTAGTCCCGGAGCTAAGGGGTATGTCCTACGAGGAGAGGTTAAGGGAAATTGACCTGACGACACTGGAGGACAGGAGAGATAGAGGGGACATGATAACTACATATAAAATACTGAGAGGAATTGACAAGGTGGACAGAGACAGAATGTTCCAGAGATGGGACACAGCAACAAGGGGACACAGCTGGAAGTTGAAGACTCAGATGAATCACAGGTATGTTAGGAAGTATTTATTTAGTCACAGAGTGGTCAGGAAGTGGAATAGTTTGGGAAGCGATGTAGTGGAGACAGGTTCCATACATAGCTTTAAGAAGAGGTAGGATGAAGCTCATGGTGCAGGGAGAGTGACCCAGTAGCGGCCAGTGAAGAGGCGGAGACAGGAGCTATGATTCGACTCCTGCAACCACAACTAGGTGAGTACGTACACACACACACACACACACACACTCACTTATATATATATATATATATATATATATATATATATATATATATATAAAAGCTCAATCGGCTGTTTTATCTAGTAAAATCATTTTTTAATATGTTTTTATTTAAAAAGGGTATAAAATTAAAAATGGAAATTCAGCAAAAAATATGATTTATCACGTTACACACACACGAAAACACATTGAATATCACCATTCAGTCTCTCTCAGTCCGCCCCATTGTAAGGTATATACTCAAACATGTTTTATTAAAATCAAATATTTTGAAAAATTCTGTGGTCATTTCAGGTTTGATCCTGTGGGTAAAAAAAATCTAGTATGTTTGTGCTATAGGAAAAATTTATGAAGGTAACGAAAACAGTCAACTTGGAAAGCATATTTTAATTTATTTTGTCATTACACTACGAAAAAATCAAAGAAAAAGAGAAATTCGAATAATAGATCAAGACTAAAACAAGATTTATATATTAGTATTTAACTAAAAATCTGATCGAGGAATTATATAAACATTAAATTCATATTTTCATAGGAAATTAAGGAGAAGAATTATATTAATATTTAATTCAAATTCTAATCGAAACTGGAACAGAAGAATTATATACATAATTGATGGCAATGAAAGTGAGGCCGAACACAAAGTAAAACGCTATACTTCCCAGTAATTTATACACAGTCCTCATCATTAAGATAATCAGCTTTCCTGTCAACAATTTTGGGTCGCAGATTAAAAATATTAATTAACCGAGCTTCCATTATAGCATGTCACTGTGAGTTTTATTAAAACATCAGGTTCCATATATATATATATGTGTGTGTGTGTCTGTTCACAACCTTGCACCCAGATTTCCGATATAGTTTGGTGACGAAGTCATCAAGGATCCCAAGGACCCTCGAGTATCCAGCTTCCTTGTCCAGAGACTAAGTGATACAGCCCATAGGGCAGGAACCTACACCATTCTGAAGACACGACCCACCACCCCAGGCTCTGTGATATATATATTGTTTTCTTTTCACAATGTATATTTAGAAGAGAGAGAGAGATACAGAGACAGAAAGAGAGAGATACAGAGACAGAAAGAGAGAGATACAGAGACAGAAAGAGAGAGATACAGAGACAGAAGAGAGAGATACAGAGACAGAAAGAGAGAGAGATACAGAGACAGAAGAGAGAGAGATACAGAGACAGAAAGAGAGAGAGATACAGAGACAGAAAGAGAGAGAGATACAGCCACACTTAAGTGTAACTGCTCATAAATCATCTTACTCCTACTGTCTTGTGAGATGTTATATCTCATACTTGGGAGGAGTCTTGAGGAAAGACATTTTAATTATTCACGGACTAGATGTTTAATTGTGCATATGCCTAATCACGTTAATTCACGAGCCAATAATTTTTTGGAGAAGTCTACGGTGATAGCCCTCCATATTTAACTAACTTTTTAATATTTAAAATATTTAAGATCTGTCTTTTTTTTTTGTAGAAGACGAATGGAACTTCAGTCACGTTTTTTATGGTGTGATTTTGTGTATTGTCTTGCATAAAAAGTATTTTATATAAAATCGTAAAATAATTAAGTAATTTTTTTCAATGAATTTATGTGACATCGGTTATTATGCGCTTTGAATATTTTGAATAAGACATCCCTTACTAATAATTATTTTATTTTTGAATAATAATATTAAGAATAACTAACAATAATAATATTTTTGAAGATATCAATAATATAAACTTTACCTACCATTCACACTGCCTGAAAAAACTAAGTGTAGTTAATTTATCATGTATCAAAACAATTCTGCTCTGACCGCGGGTTCGAACCCCACCCGTGGTATGGTTTGTTTGCAATCGTGTCATTACGATTTCGTGGGTCAATTTTGCTTCCTAGTATGGAAATAAAACATTTTACTTTGGCCTTACAATTTCTAAAGGGGAAATTGAAGTACCAGATAATTGTGTCAAAGATTGTGGTATAAGAAACTATGATAGAGAGTCCAATTTTTGCACCAAGCTTTTCCAGGATTCTCTGAAAGTGTCTTGTATCTTCTCGATAGGTATTTTGCAGCAAGCTAAAGCAAGAACTTCACTGAAGGTGTCTTCTAGCGAGCCAGATCAAGATCTTAAAGTTTTTATAACAAATCTATATTAAAAAAATCCATCTGGATTAATTTTTATGAAGTCTTGACACTCGATCAAGCATAAAGCCCAAATCTGAGCTGCACATTGTCTAAAATTATATGTAAATTACCTTTCTTTAAACCCGCTTGTCTTCTTCTCGCACCATTCAAGTTGCTAGCTTGCAAAGTGTCTTTTTAGTGTGTCTGACTTTATTATTATTATTATTATTATTTTATTATTATTATTATTATTATTATTATTATTATTATTATTATTATTATTATTATTATTATTATTATTATTATTATTATCATCATTATTCTAACATATGACACTTGAGAATCAAATACATACATATTTTTTTAGTTGTACTTCATCTCTGAAATTAATTAACCTCATTTCCTGATGTATTATGTCTGTCTGTCTGTCTGTCTGTCTGTCTGTCTGTCTGTCTCACTGCAGCTCGCACACGTCCTTCCTTCACCATCTCCTCTTCCTTGCAGTATCTGAATGAATAAATTTTTCTCCTATTTTCTCCTTATCCTTAATTTTCCACAGTCACATCTAATAACTTTTCTTCAGCCTCATCCTTTTTCACTCTGCATATTTATTTTACTGTTCGATAACTTCCTTTCTTTGTTTCATACTTTCTCTGCTTCATACTCTCTCTCTGCTTCAGAATTTCTGTTTCATACTCTTTGTTTCCTACCCTTTGTTTCATTATCTTTCCCTGTCTTTCTTTGAAACTCTGTGTTTGTTTCATTATCTTGTATTATTAGTCATTTTGATTAATCATTACCAGTAATAAGATTTTTAATCATAACATTCCTACTAAGTATTGCAAAGTTAAGAAATTTCTCTGACCTCATCTTACCTTAGTTACTCCGAGTTACGTCCAGTAACTAGTGCCACGTAATGGAAAGGTTCATCCAGTAACTGGTGCTGCTTGACTTATTTTGGTCTCAGTGACGCTGGTCTGTGGTTGCTAACCGCCGTCCTGCTGGCCCTGGTCTGAGTGACACTGATCTGTAGTTGCTAGCCACGGCCTGGTTCTCACTGGTCTCTTGTTGATAGCCACTGTCTGGCTCAACATGGCCTGAGTTACGCTGGTCTGTAGTTGCTAGCCACGGCCTGGTTCTCACTGGTCTCTTGTTGATAGCCACTGTCTGGCTCAACCTGGCCTGAGTGACACTGGTCTGTAGTTGCTAGCCACGGCCTGGTTCTCACTGGTCTCTTGTTGATAGCCACTGTCTGGCTCAACCTGGCCTTAGTGACACTGGTCTGTAGTTGCTAGCCACTGCCTACCTCTCCTGTTATTGAATTACAGACTACATTAACCTGCTTCCACAAAGAGCACTATTCACAGGGTGCTGGGCAGGGTTGGTACAGGGAAAGGAGAAGCTAATAACATGCGATGCTGAAGCTTATATTGGGTCTACGTTTCGCTCTGCGCTGAACTTTATCAAGCAATTCATAAAGCTCTAAACAGAGCAAGGCTTTGTCACAATAAAAGTTTGTTCTGCAACGAGTGTCTTTTCTTGACTATTGTTGGCTAGAGGTGAATCCATCCTCACTCCCTCTCTGTTCTTGCTCTGAGGTTTAGTCAATTTTACTTCACCCACTTTCAATTCTTTTTCTTCACTTCCCCTTTTTTATAAACTCTCCCCTCTCTCTTCATCTCCCTCCAGGTTGACCCAGGAGGATCTGTAAGTGTTGAGAACTAGCAGATGTGTCAGGTGGAAGAGGAGGAAGTGGTAGTGGAAATATTGATGCTTGTGGTGATGGTGGTATTGATGCTTGTGATGATGGTGGTGGTGGTAGTATTGATGCTTGTGGTGATGGTTGTAGTGGTAGTATTGATGCTTGTGGTGATGGTGATAGTATTGATGCTTGTGGTGATGGTGATAGTATTGATGCTTGTGGTGATGGTGGTGGTGGTGGTATTGATGCTTGTGATGATGGTGATGGTGGTAGTATTGATGCTTGTGGTGATGGTTGTAGTGGTAGTATTGATGCTTGTGGTGATGGTGATAGTATTGATGCTTGTGGTGGTGGTAGTATTGATGTTTGTGGTGGTGGTGGTGGTAGTATTGATGTTTGTGGTGACAGTAGTGGTAATATTGGTGGTTGTAGTAAAGTTGGTGGTGGTAATAATGGGGGTTGTAGCAGTAGTCATGGTGGGGGTGGTAATATTAATGATGGCTGTAGTATTGATGGCTGTAGGGAGGGGAATATTAGTATTGATGGCTGTGGTGAAGGTGGTGGTAGTATTGATGGCGGTGGGATTATTGATGTTGGTTGTTATGGTGGTGGTAGTATTATTGGTTTTGTTGATGATAATGGTAAAGATGGTGGTAGCACTGATGGTAGTAGGGAAGGTGGTAGTAATATTTATGGTGGTGGTGATGGGGATAGTACTGATATTGGTGGTGATGGTGGTGGAAGAATTGACTGATATAAGTTGAAATATTTGTGGTATTATTAATGGCCACTATACCATGGTGTTGGCGTAGTGGTCCAGGACATCGAGAGTTTAACCAGCTTCCTCAGACTCTACCCAAACAACTCGGGTTCGAATCTCCACCAGTCTCATATATATATGTATATATATAATCGCACCGAAGCGAGAGGGATGCCAGAATATATTCGCGAGTAGAAGAGGGAAATAGTAGAAGTGGTAATAGTAGTAGTGAAAGTGTAAGCATTAGTAGTAGTAGAAGTGGGGGGTAATCGATACGAATAAGATGAGCACTGTACGAGACTTACTGGTCCACGACCATAAGGAAAATAAATCCTGCGGAATAAAACCCGAATAGGACAGAACCCACCATGCCAAAAGACAAGAAAAGCAATGAAAATGCAAAGGTCCGGTCAAATCACGAGTGTTTTAAAGTTTAGAGAACTGCCAACGTGATGAGAGAGACAGACATCAACACAAACAAAGACAGGACTCAGATTCATGTTAGAAATGCAAACCACCACAGAGGTTGATATTATGGCTCGTTTTTTTTTTATGTCGTCCCTAGGAGGCCAAATCTAGTAAATCAGCAGTCACTACCAAGTTACCTAACACTATATTGTTCCCAGTGGACACACTGTTTCTCCATTATAATTTCTTGGTGACAGAGTATGCAGTGAAGTTTGAGTCGCCAATGCACCTTATAACCCTTGTGGGTCATACGGCGTTTCGATTGTAATGTTAATTGTCTATGACGGATGCTTCGACGTGATGACTTCTGTGGAGAGAGAAATAGAAAAAGAGAGAAAGAAACGTAAAGAGAGGAGGGGAAAACAGATGAATAGAAAGGAAGAGAGGGGAGAAGAAGGGCATCAGGTCCCCACGCCATCCATTTAAGAAGAAGAATAGACGACGCAGTTCCCAGGAAAAAGACCTATTGGGAGTAACTGTAAATTTGCATACCCGAGCAGCCGGCCAGGCGGGCGAGAAGTGTGGAGTTCGCATTGTTTCCAGCTGAGGGCCCCCCGCCAAGCCACAATATGGGGGCCCACTCCAGGCCACAGTATCGGGTCCCAGTCAAGATACATCATGGGGTTCCCGCCAAGCCATAATATGGGGGCCCCTGCCAAGCCACGATATGGCGGGCCCTCCAGGCCACATTATGAAACCCACATCAGGCCACATTATGGGGCCCCTGCCAAGCTACAGCACGAGGCTTCCGCCAGACCACAGTATAGGGACCCAGCCAGGCATTAGAGTAGGGCAGCCGCCAGGCAACAGTATGGAAGCTATAGACACTGCTGCTGATGGTAGAATTACCGACAAAAATGTTAGGTAAATGGACACAGATGAAACTAATGTGACATTTTGTTGTGTCACATTAGCTGCATCTGTGACCTTTAACCTAAGAAACTTCAACCAGACTTTCACTACTAATTCCTTCTCACTTCTCTTATGAACCCACCTTCGGGAAGCAAATTGTTGCGACATCACCGTCAGGATGTGGAAATATATATCTTATGTATAATTCAGAGCATGAATTAGAGGGAAAATTTGGCCACGAATGGGGAAATAAGTGAGGAAGCCACACGTGGTTAAAAGTTTCCTTTAATAAATGCCCTGAACTATACATAGGAGTACTTTTTCCATGACTCCAAACATCAAGGGATACAAGTGGCTACAGTAACGAGTTGGTAGAAGTGAAAGACAACAATAGGTGTAGCGAAGCTTGATCGCTAGCGCACTCAGCTCACACACTGAGGTCTGGGGTTCGAATCTCCTCCGGTACGGCTGGAAAACATTAGGGACGTGTTTCCATAAGACATTTGCTGCCCCTGTCCCTGTTCACCCATCAGTTGAAAATGGGTACCTGGGTGTTAGTCGATTGGTGTGGGTCGCATCCTGGGACAAAACTGACCTAATTTGCCCGAAATACTCTGCATAGCAAGCAGCTTTCTATATAGTAGTATGTCATTGATGTCAGCTAGGACTGTATACCTTGTACATGTACTTGTAGTAAATGAAGATATTGTATTATAGTCAGCCAGGGCTAAATTGAAAGTGACTTGTAAGTGATCACAAGGTTGGACAGTTATCTGGTATTATCGTCAAAGGTGCAGCTCCCACGTTATTAAGATCACGTGTTAAGCTTTCCTTCTTCATTACAAAGCGTTTGACCATAGACTGCAGTGGAATTTGGAAAAATTGGAAAAAACACTTACAATAATATATATATATATATATATATATATATATATATATATATATATATATATATATATATATATATATATATATATATATATATATATATATATATATTTTTTTTTAACACATCGGCCGATTCCCACCAAGGCAGGGTGGCCCGAAAAAGAAAAACTTTCATCATCATTCACTCCATCCCTGTCTTGCCAGAAGGGTGCTTTACACTACAGTTATAAAACTGCAACATTAACACCCCTCCTTCAGAGTGCCGGCACTGTACTTCCCATCTTCAGAACTCAAGTCCGGCCTGCCGGTTTCCTGAATCCTTCATAAATGTTACTTTGCTCACACTCCAACAGCACGTCAAGTATTAAAACCATATGCCTCCATTCACTCCTATCAAATACGCTCCACATGCTTGCTGGAAGTCCAAGCCCCTCGCACACAAAACTTCCTTTACCCCCTCCCTCCAACCTTTCCTAGGCCGACCCCTACCCCGCCTTCCCTCCACTACAGATTTATACACTCTCGAAGTCACTCTGTCTCGTTCCATTCTCTCTACATGTCCAAACCACCTCAACAACCCCTCCTCAGCTCTCTGGACAATCGTTTTGGTAATCCCGCACCTCCTCCTAATTTCCAAACTCCGAATTCTCTGCATTATATTCACACCACACATTGACCTCAGACATGACATCTCCACTGCCTCCAGCCTTCTCCTCGTTGCAACATTCATCACCCATGCTTCACACCCATATAAGAGCGTTGGTATAACTATACTCTCATACATTCCCTCTTTACTTCCATGGACAAGGTTCTTTGTCTCCACAGACTCGAAGTGCTCCACTCACCCTTTTCCCCTCATCAATTCTATGATTCACCTCATCCTTCATAGACCCATCCGCCGACATGTCCACTCCCAAATATCTGAATACATTCACCTCCTCCATACTCTCTCCCTCCAATCTGATATCAATCTTTCGTCACCTATTTTTTTTGTTATCCTCATCACCTTACTCTTTCCTATATTCACTTTCAATTTTCTTCTTTTACACACCCTACCAAATTCATCCACCAACCTCTGCAGCTTCTCTTCAGAATCTCCCAAAAGCACAGTGTCATCAGCAAAAAGCAACTGTGACAACTCCACTTTGTATTTGCTTCTTTATCTTTTAGCCCAACACCTCTTGCCAAGACCCTCGCATTCACTTCTCTTACAACCCCATCTATAAATATATTGAACAACCACGGTGACATCACACATCCTTGTCTAAGGCCCACTTTTACTGGAAATAGTCCCTTCCCTCCTACACACTCTAACCTGAGCCTCACTATCCTCATAAAAACTCTTCACTGCTTTCAGTAACCTTCCTCCTATTCCATACACCTGCAACATCTGCCACATTGCCCCCTATCTACCCTATCATACGCCTTTTCCAAATCCATAAATGCCACAAAAACATCTTTACCCTTATCCAAATACTGTTCACCTATATGTTTCACTGTAAACACTTGGTCTACACACCCCTACCTTTCCTAAAGCCCCCTTGTTCATCTGCTATCCTGCTTTCTGTTTTACTCTTAATTCTTTCAATAATAACTCTACCATACACTTTACCAGGTACACTCAACAGACTTATTCCCCTATAATTTTTGCACTCTCTTTTGTCCCTTTGCCTTTATACAAAGGAACAATACACGCTCTCTGCCAATCCCTAGGTACCTTACCCTCTTCCATACATTTATTAAATAATAGCACCAACCACTCCAAAATTATATCCCCACCTGCTTTTAACATTTCTATCTTTATCCCATCAATCCCAGCTGCCTTACCCCCTTTCATTCTACCCACTGCCTCACGAACTTCCCTACACCCACAACTGGCTCTTCCACACTCCTACAAGATGTTATTCCTCCTTGCCCTACACACGAAATCACAGCTTCCCTGTCTTCATCAACATTTAACAAATCCTCAAAATATTCTCTCCATCTTCCCGATACCTCTAACTCTCCATTTAATAACTCTCCTCTCCTATTTTTAACTGTCAAATCCATTTGTTCTCTAGGCTTCCTCAACTTATTAATCTCATTCCAAAACTTTTCTTATTTTCAACAAAATTTGCTGATAACATCTCACCCACTCTCTCATCTGCTCTCTTTTACATTGCTTCACCACTCTTTTAACCTCTCTTTTTCTCTCCATATACTCTTCCCTCCTTGCATCACTTCTACTTTGTAAAAACCTCTCATATGCTAACTTTTTCTCCTTACTACTCTCTTTACATCATCATTCCACCAATCGCTCCTCTTCCCTCCGCACCCACTCGCCTGTAACCACAAACTTCTGCTGAACACTCTAACACTACATTTTTAAATCTACCCCATACATTTTCGACCCCATTGCCTACACTCTCACTAGCCCATCTATCCTCCAATAGTTGTTTATATCTTACCCTAACTGCCTCCTCTTTTAGTTTATAAACCTTCACCTCTCTTTTACTTACTGATTCTATTTTCCTTGTATCCCATCTACCTTTTACTCCCACTGTAGCTATAACTAAAAAGTGATCTGATATATCTGTAGCCCCTCTATAAACATGTACATCCTGAAGTCTACTCAACAGTCTTTTATCTACCAATACATAGTCCAACAAACTACTGTCATTACGCCCTACATCATATCTTGTATACTTATTTATCCTCTTTTTCTTAAAATATGTATTACCTATAACTAAACCCTTTCTATACAAAGTTCAATCAAAGGGCTCCCATTATCATTTACACCTGGCACCCCAAACTTACCTACTACACCCTCTCTGCATGTTTCTCCCACTTTAGCATTTGGGTCCCCTACCACAATTACTCTCTCATTTGGTTCAAAAGTTCCTATACATTCGCTTAACATCTCCCAAAATCTCTCTCTCTCCTCTACCTCCTCTCTTCTCCAGGTGCATACACGCTTATTATGACCCACTTTTCGCATCCGACCCTTATTTTAATCCACATAATCCTTGAATTTACACATTTATATTCCCTCTTTTCCTTCCATAACTGATCCTTCAACATTATTGCTACCCTTCCTTAGCTCTAACTCTCTCAGATACTCCTGACTTAATCCCATTTATTTCTCCCCACTGAAACTCGCCTACCCCCTTCAGCTTTGTTTCGCTTAGGGCCAGGACATCCAACTTCTTTTCATTCATAACATCGGCAATCATCTCTTTCTTATCATCCGCACTACATCCACGCACATTCAGACAACCCAATTTTATAAAGTTTTTCTTCTTCTCGTTTTTAGTAGATTTGTACAGGAGAAGGGTTACTAGCCCATTGCTCCCGGCATCTTAGTCGCCTCATACGACACGCATGGCTTACGGAGGAAAGATTCTTTTCCACTTCCCCATGGACAATAGAGAAAATAAAAGGAACAAGAGCTATTAAGAAAAAGAAGAAAAACCTAGATGTGTGTATGTATATATATGCATGTGTATGCCAGTGTAGTGTGACCTAAAGTGTAAGTAGAAGTAGCTAGATATACCTGTTATCCAGCGTGTTTATGAGACAGAAAAAAGACACCACAATCCTACCATCATGTAAAACAGTTTCAGGTTTCTGTTTCACAGTCACCTGGCAGAACGGTAGTACCTCCTGGGTGGTTGCTGTCTACCAACCTACTACCTATATATATATATATATATATATATATATATATATATATATATATATATATATTATTTAATGGTAGTAGGTTGGTAGTCAGCCACCAGGGAGTACTACCGTCCTGCCAAGTGAGTGTAAAACGAAAGCCTGTATTTGTTTTACATGATGGTAGGATTGCTGGTGTCTTTTCTGTCTCATAAACATGCAAGATTTCAGGTACGTCTTGCTACTTCTACTTACACTTAGGTCACCTACCAAACATGTACACGTTTATGTATACACACTCATCTGAGTTTTCTTTAATTTTATCTTAATAGTTCTTGTTCTTATTGCTTTTCCTTTCATATCCATGGGGAAGTGGAATAAGAATCTTTCCTCCGTAAGCCATGCGTGTTGTAAAGTCAACTAAAATGCCGGGAACAATGGGCTAGTAACCCCTTTTCCTCTATAGATTTACTAAAAGAAAAAGAAGAAAACCGTCAAAGTGGGATGTTTGAATGTGCGTGGATGTTGTGCGAATGATAAGAAAGAGATGATTGTAGATGTTATGAATGAAAAGAAGCTGGATGTCCTGGCTTTAAGTGAGACAAAGATGAAGGGGTAGGAGAGTTTCAGTGGGAGAAATAAATGGGATTAGGTCAGGGTTTCAAATAGAGTTAGAGCTAAAGAAGGAGTGGCAATAATGTTGAATAATCAGTTATGGCAGGTAAGAGGGAATATAAATGTATAAATTCAAGGATTATGTGGAGTAAAATAAAGGTTAGATGTGAAAAGTGGGTTATAGTAAGTGTTTATGCACCTGGAGAAGAGGTGAGTAGAGAGATTTTGGGAAATGTTGAGTGAGTGTGTGGGGAGTTTAGAACCAAGTGAGAGAGTAATTGTGGTTGAGATCTTAATTCTAAAGTGGGTAAAATGTTGTGGAGGGAGTAGTAGGTAAATTTGGGTGCCAGGTAAATGTAAATGGGAACCATTATTTGAGCTATGTGTAGAAAGAGGTTTGGTAATAAGTAATACATATTTTATGAAAAGAGGATAAATAAATATACAAGGTATGATATAGCACGTAAGGAAAGTAGTTTGTTAGATTATGTATTGGTGGATAAAGGTTGATGGGTAGGCTTCAGGATGTACATGTTTATAGAAGGGCAACGGATATATCGGATCATTATTTAGTTGTAGCTACAGTTAAGTAAAAGGTAGATGGGACAAAGAAAATGGCAACAGCAAGTAAGAGAAAGGTAAAAGTGTATAAACTAAGGGAGGAGGAAGTTAGGGTGAGATATAAGCAACTATTGGCAGAAAGGTGGGCTAGTGCAAGTATGAGTAGTGGGGGGTTGAAGAGAGTTGGGATAGTTTTAAAAATGCAGTATTAGAATGTGGGGCAGAAGTTTGTGGCTATAGGAGGGTGGGTGCAGGAGGTAAGAGGAGTGAGTGGTGGAATGAAGAAGTAAAGGGTGTGATAAAAGAAAAGGCAGCTTATGAGAGGTTTTACAAAACAGAAGTGTTAATAGAAAGAGCAGAGTATATGGAGAGTAAAATAAGGTGAAGAGAGTGGTGAGAGAGTGCAAAAGAAGAGCGGATGAAAGAACGGGAGAGGCTCTGTCAAGGAATTTTGCTGAAAACAAGAAAAATTTTGGAGTGAGATAAACAAGGTAAGAAAGCCTAGGGAACGAATGGATTTGTCAGTTAAAAACAGAGTAGGGAGTTAGTAGATGGGGAGCTGGAGGTATTGGGTAGATGGCAGGAATATTTTGAAGAACTTTAAATGTCGATGAAAAAGGGAGGCGTAATTTCATGCACTGGCCAGGAGGTACAACATCGTTTAGGAGTGAAGAAGAGCAGGATGTGAGTGTGGGGAGGTGCGTGAGGCATTACGTAGAATGAAAGGGGTAAAGCAGCTGGAACTGACGGGATCATGACAGAAATGTTAAAAGCAGGGGGATGATATAATGCTGGAGTGGTTGGTATTTTGTTTAATAAATGTATGAAAGAGGGAAGGTACCTAGGGATTGACAGAGAGCATGTATAGTTCCTTTATATAAAAGGAAGGGGATAAAAGAGAGTGTAAAAATATAGGGAATAAGTTTACTGAGTATACCAGGTAAAGTGTATGGCAGGGTTATTATTGAAAGAATTAGAGGTAAGACAGAGAGTAGGATTGCAGATGAGCAAGGAGGCTTTAGAGTGGGTAGGGGATGTGTAGATCAAGTGTTTACAGTGAAGCATATATGTGAACAGTATTTAGATAAAGGTAGAGAAGTTTTCATTGCATTTATGGATTTAGAAAAGGCATATGATAGAGTGGATAGGGGAGCAATGTGGCAAATGTTGCAAGTGTATGAAATAGGTAGTAAGTTACTAAAGGCTGTAAAGAGTTTTTATGAGAAGTGAGGCTCAGGTTAGGGTGTGTGGAGAGGGAGATTACTTCCCAGAAAAAGTAGGTCTTAGACAGGGATGTGTAATGTCACCATGGTTGTTTAATATATTTATAGATGGGGTTGTAAAAGAAGTAAATGCTTGGGTGTTGGGGAGAGGGGTGGGATTAAATTATAGGGAATTAAATGAAAAATGGGAGTTGACACAGTTACTTTTGCTGATGATACTGTGCTTATGGGAGATTCTAAAGAAAAGTTGCAAAGGTTAGTGGACGAGTTTGTGAGGGTGTGTAAAGGTAGAAAGTTGAAAGTGAACATAGATAAGAGTAAGGTGATGAGGGTATCAAACGATTTAAATAAAGAAAAATTGGATATCACATTGGATTATGGAAGAAGTAAAGGTTTTCAGATATTTGGGAGTTGACGTGTCAGCGGATGGGTTTATGAAGGATGAGGTTAATCATAGAAGGTATCTGTGGAGACAAAAAACGTTATCCATGGAGGCAATGAAGGGAATGTACGAAAGTATAGTGGTACCAACACTCTTATATGGGTGTGAAGCATGGGTTGCAAATGCTGCAGCGAGGAGACGGCTGGAGGCAGTGGAGATGTCCTGTCTAAGGGCAATGTGTGGTGTAAATATTATGCAGAAAATTCGGAATGTGGAAATTAGGAGGTGTTGAGTTACTAAAAGTATTTGTCAGAGGGCTGAAGAGGGGTTGTTGAGGTGGTTTGGTCATTTAGAGAGAATGGATCAAAGTAGAATGACTTGGAGAGAGTATAAATATGTAGGGGAAGGAAGGAGGGGTAGGGGTCGTCCTAGAAAAGGTTGGAGGGAGGGGGTAAAGGAGGTTTTGTGGGCGAGGGGCTTGGACTTCCAGCAAGCATGTGTGAGCGTGTTAGATAGGAGTGAATGGAGACGAATGGTTTTTGGGACCTGACGAGCTGTTGGAGTGTGAGCAGGGTAACATTTTGTTAAGGGATTCAGGGAAACTAGTTAATTGATTTAGTTGGACTTGAGTTCTGGAAATGGGAAGTACAATGACTGCACTTTAAAGGAGGGGTCTGGGATAGTGACAGCTGGGAGGGACTATTCTCAGCTGTCGTATCTGAGCGCCTCTGATTATGATTATGTATGAGTGAGGTGAAAGTGTTTAATGATGATGAAAGTATTTTCTTTTTGGGGATTTTCTTTCTTTATGGGTCACCCTGCCTCGGTGGGAGACGGCCTACTTGTTGAAAAAAAAAAAAAAAAAAATATATATATATATATATATATATTATATTATATATATATATATATATATATATATATATATATATATATATATATATATATATATATATATATATATGCTTAGAATTCGCAAAAACAGGCAAAATATTCACAAACACTGATCTCTGGCCGATGCAGACTCGAACCTACGAACCTTGCAACAAGGTACGCAGTGCTTTACCGACCGTACCACACTGGACCAATACCTTGGCGCCCAGCTCACGCTAGACGTTTTGATCCAAGGCAGCCAGCTTTCAGGCAGGTGGCTTACAGTTTTTCATCTCATTCCCTGCATGCATTGACCAACGGTCGGTAAAGCACTGCGTACCTTGTTGCATGGTTCATAGGTTCGAGTCTCCTTCGGCCAGAGATCAGTGTTTATATATATATATATATATATATATATATATATATATATATATATATATATATATATATATATTATATATACACATATATACATAAATACGTAGAGAATGAAAGAGAGACAGGCAGACAGACAGACAGGCAGACAGACAGGCAGACAGACAGGCAGACAGACAGGCAGACAGACAGGCAGACAGACAGACAGGCATACAGACAGACAGGCATACAGACAGACAGGCATACAGACAGACAGGCAGACAGACAGGCAGACAGACAGACAGACAGACAGACAGACAGACAGACAGACAGACAGACAGAGACAGACAGAAGCACATTATATTAACGCGAATGTATTTATCTGCCAAATATACGAGCAGTCCATTTAGTAAGGGACGACTTATCATATTTAATTAAATTATTAATTCTAGTTGAAATGGGCACCAGAAACTTAGTGTGCATAATTGACAGACTGGATGGAGATGACATATTTGTACTGAATCATAAACTGATATATTATCATACTATAATTTTTTAGATATGCCTGAACATGATTCTCTTACTGTGAGATTTATTGTTATGTATAATGTGCTGTTGTATTTTACTAATAGTCAGTTACTACTTATTACACGGGCAAAAAATGGTTTCAATTCCTGTTTATAAACAGGAGTTTCTAACTGGGACGCCGAATTTAACTCTGATCTTAGTTAGGCTCCATCATGCACAGTTCATGAGAAATAGAACACTATGGTGAACGATTTCACCAAGACTTAGCAATCATGGAGAAGAGATGTTAGTGAAACCTGGCTACTGCTGCTGGACACTGCTGCTGGACACTGGTGCTGGACACTGGTGCTGGACACTGCTGCTGGACACTGCTGCTGGACACTGCTGCTGGACACTGCTGCTGGACACTGCTGCTGGACACTGCTGCTGGACACTGCTGCTGGACACTGCTGCTGGACACTGCTGCTGGACACTGGTGATACATAACACAAGCCGAGAAGCCTGAAAACTGTTTTGAAAATATGTATAATTGTAAATTTGTTATTTTTCTTATACAAACATTTTACGTCAAGAAAGATCAATTTTTGTCATTGCATGATCAACACTTAATATCTACGCATGATATAATACTCATAATTGATAACGTAGGTAAAATAATGAGGTTCGTCAACCTTAAAAAATCTAAATATTGATCGAAAGTTACCTTAAAATCTAAATATTGATCGAAAGTTACCATAAAACATCTAACTTGGTTTCTAAACTGGATAAAAGGTAAACTTTTGTTGGTTAGCGTTATTATTGTTAGTAGTGTTTTTTTTATTATTATTATTATTATTATTATTATTATTATTATTATTATACTCAGTATTATTATTTTACGCAGTATTAGTAGTATTAATAAGTGGTTGAGACAGTAACCTGACAAGTGGTTGAAGTGAATTGAGTCACGTCACACAGGTATTGATATAAATACAATATGAGGAACAAGCTCCTATTGGCACAGCTTTCCTCTTTCTAAGATGTTTCTTAATGTTCTAAGATATTTCTAAGTTATCTCCTAATATGATTCTAAGTGTTCTTTTTTCTCAGATGATTCTAAATGTTCTCCTACGTGTTCTTCTAAGATTCTTGTAACAAGCTTCTCAGTGTTCTCCTAAGATGTTTCTCAGTGTTCTAAGGTGTCTTTCTGTGTTCTAAGGTATTTCTCAGTGTTCTAAGATGTTTCTCAGTGTTCTAAGATGTTTCTCAGTGTTCTAAGATGTTTCTCAGTGTTCTAAGATGTATCTCAGTGTTTTAATTTGTTTTTCAGTGTTCTAAGATATTTTTCAGTGTTCTAAGATGTTTCTCAGTGTTCTAAGATGTTTCTCAGTGTTCTAAGATGTTTATCAGTGTTCTAAGACGTTTCTCAGTGTTCTAAGATGTTTCTCAGTGTTCTAAGATGTATCTCAGTGTTTTAATTTGTTTCTCAGTGTTCTAAGATATTTTTCAGTGTTCTAAGATGTTTCTCAGTGTTCTAAGATGTTTCTCAGTGTTCTAAGACGTTTCTCAGTGTTCTAAGATGTTTCTCAGTGTTCTAAGATGTATCTCAGTGTTTTAATTTGTTTCTCAGTGTTCTAAGATATTTCTCAGTGTTCTAAGATGTTTCTCAGTGTTCTCATAATGTTTCTAAGTCTTCTTTTCCTTACAAGATATTCGTAAGCATTCTTCATTTTCATCAACTTCAGTGTCTTGAGAAAGATATCACAAGCAAGCTTAAAACACTTAAAACACTTTAAACACTTTAGTGTCCTCATCAAGAGAAAGTTCGCAGTGTAATTTGGCAGGGAAGCCTCCCTGGTGGCCGCTTTGGGACCCAATTTTCGGTTTATCGTTAGATCTGTGTGTTCTGCCAATGAAGGGACAACCTGACTGAGCTGCACAGTCGAGGTTTAATTACACCAAACTCAGTGTATACATTTCCTGTTGCATGATGTGTTGCAGTGTAGAATGGTTTATAGTTTAGAAAATTATTCATGGGGGAGAGTCTAGTTATTCCGAGGGTTCAGGTCAGGTCACGTCGAAGGATCAGATCACGTCATCTCGGAGGCTCAGGTCAGGATAAGCCGAGAGTTACAATAACAGAAACTCGCAGAAGAAAAACAAAACCCTAGAGATGGCAAGACTGCATTGCTCGACCAGAATTTTTCGTAATATTTAAAAAAATATATTCTCCCTTCGTGTTTGCCTCTTTGTCTGTCTCTCCTCTCTCTCTCTCTCTCTCTCTCTCTCTCTCTCTCTCTCTCTCTCTCTCTCTCTCTCTCCTCACACTACTACACACACACACACACACAACACACACACACACACATACACACACATACACCCCACATATACACACCACACACACACCCACACACACACACACACACACATACCAGACACGCCCTGGCCAGGATCCTGACCCCTGTAGGCCTCCCTCGTCTACCGCGGCCCACTCTGACACCTCGGAACGTACCATGACTCGCTGCTGTCTCCAAGACAGGTATTCCCTGATCCAATGTAGTGCCTTCCCTGTGTACCTCCTGGTCTGCCAGCTTCTGCCTAATCTCTTGTGTGGAACGTGTGTCAAACGCCTTCTTCAATCAAGATATGCAATCTACCACCCTCTCTCTCTTGCCTTATCGCTTCACCTGTCGTAGAACTCCAGTAGTTTGTACAGGTTTCCCGTCCCTGAAACCGTGTTGGCCGTCGTTGAACTCATTC
Organism: Cherax destructor; assembly: GCA_009830355.1. Lineage (NCBI taxonomy): Eukaryota > Metazoa > Arthropoda > Malacostraca > Decapoda > Parastacidae > Cherax > Cherax destructor. The sequence goes on from WNWK01001959.1 coordinate 171,385, forward strand.
CTTTCTAGGTGCTCAACCACCCTTCTCTGACTATCTTTCCATAGCATACAATACATGTCAGTGACACTGGTCTGTAGTTTAGTGCTACGTTCCTGTCTCCTTTTTAAAAATTGGAACTCCAGAAATGACCGGGAAGTGTGTGAGGAGCTCAACATGAGATTCAAAGAGGTGTTCACAGAGGAGATAGAAGGGCCTCCAGAAAGGAGGAGAGGTAGGGTACACCATCAAGTGCTGGACACAATACACACAAATGAGGAGGAAGTGAAGAGGCTACTAAGCGAGCTAGATACTTCAAAGGCGATGGGGCCAGATAACATCTCTCCATGGGTCCTGAGAGAGGGAGCAGAGGAGCTATGTGTACCCTAACAACGATCTTCAACACATCTATCGAAACAGGGCAACTACCTGAGGTTTGGAAGACAGCAAATGTAGTTCCAATTTTAAAAGGAGACAGGAACGTAGCACTAAACTACAGACCAGTGTCACTGACATGTATTGTATGCAAGGTCATGGAGAAGATAGTCAGGAGAAGGGTGGTTGAGCACCTAGAAAGGAATGAGCTTATCAACGACGGCCAACACGGTTTCAGGGACGGGAAATCCTGTGTCACAAACCTACTGGAGTTCTACGACAGGGTGACAGCGATAAGGCAAGAGAGAGAGGGGTGGGTAGATTGCATATTCTTGGATTGTAAGAAGGCGTTTGACACAGTTCCACACAAGAGATTAGTGCAGAAGCTGGAGGACCAGGCAGGGGTAACAGGAAGGCACTACATTGGATCAGGAATACCTGTCAGGGAGACAGCAGCGAGTCATGGTACGTGGCGAGGTGTCAGAGTGGGCGCCGGTGACGAGCGGGGTTCCACAGGGGTCAGTCCTGGGACCAGTGCTGTTTCTGGTATTTGTGAACGACATGACGGAAGGAATAGACTCCGAAGTGTCCCTGTTTGCAGATGATGTGAAGTTGATGAGAAGAATTCAATCGGACGAGGACCAGGCAGAACTACAAAGGGATCTGGACAGCCTGCAAGCCTGGTCCAGCAACTGGCTCCTGGAGTTCAACCCCACCAAGTGCAAAGTCATGAAGATTGGGGAAGGGCAAAGAAGACCGCAGACG
>WNWK01001959.1:175000-238319 GCA_009830355.1 Cherax destructor
TGGAACGGAAAACCAGCAGCCCCGGGATCCCTAGTTACCTGATGATTTTTTTTCTAGCAGCTTAAGGAACATGGGCCAAGGGTTTCTAAGGGAATAAACATATAATGATGGGCAGGTTCACCATATTTTCTAGACTTTTGGGAGTCTCTGAAGCTGGCAGCTGCCCCTCCTTCCTCCTTGGTGTACTGGAGATAGGTATCAGCCAATGTGGACGCACAAGTGTAGTCCCACACCACCTGCTTGCCATCCGTCCAGACTTGAAGGGTGATACCATCTGGACGCTTTTGGTTATCAGATCTGCATAGTTGGGATGGCTTCCTTACTGCTGGGCATCCGGCTGTTGTGAGGCTCCTCTTGATGATGTTGTTAACCTCTTCATGCCTTTCAATTTTTCCCTCTGATCTATGGCACACAAGACCATGGTACCCGAATCGGTCTGCCGATTCACTGCCGGAAATACATCTGTGTTCGACGAGAACAGGGGCGGCAACGCGAAGGGCAACACCAATGCGGATGGTTTGTGGGGTCTAGGTGTGTGCCAAGGCTGGATTTGGAACAGCTAACAGAAAATCCCCTGGAAACATTATAAAAACATTATACTTATAGATCAGGATCCATAGCCTCGGAGATGTGATGACAGCATTCCATCAAGCTGTCCTGTATATGAAAAATACATTCACTTTCGCACACACCCAAACTGTATTTACAAAAGGGCTGTGACATCACGAACCAGTAATACACTACCCACCCACAACGTTACCAACCATCTTTCAGAGAGAAGACACCGTACTTTTTACCTCAAATACTCAAGTCTGGCTAACAGGTTTCCCCTGAAACCCTTCGTATATATTACTTTTCTCACACGGAAAAGGAGGGAAGAGCGTCTGGCCTTCAAGATAGCGGTACTTCCAGTGATGCCAGTCTAAAGAAACTTGTTCAACGCTTATTGAATATCGGAAGAAACAAATACTAAAACGTTCGTTAGTTTAGGATCTTAATTGGTGGAAGTATTTTTACCGGCGAGTTATTTTTCTTTAGTTTCTACAGTGAGTGGTATATTACATCTCAAACAGTCCTCCCACTGGGTAAAACAATTAATTAAGGGTTTCCGATTCACACTTACTTGGCAGGATGGTTGAACCTCCCTGTGAGGTTCCTGGCTACCACCTTGTTGGGGTGTTTTTTTCTTTCTGTTTCTTAAACACTAAGATGGCACGGACTTCTTGTTATTTTTACTTAAATCTAGTTCATACTACACCTGCAGTTGTACATGTTTATGTATCCAGATTCATCTGAGTTTTCTTCTGATTTTTAATAGTTATTGTTCTTACAGTGTTTTCTTTCTTTTACATGGATAAATGGGGGAAAATGCTTCCACCGTAAGTCATGTGGGTCCTAAAAGGAGAAAATTTAAGAAGAGGGGTCTGGTAACCTCATCTCCTTTATAAATTGATGAAAGGACCATGGATAAAATTTTAAAGGTGTGTTTGAATATGCGTGTGTGTGTGTGATGGATGTGAAAAATTGATTGTGAATTTAATGGATTAAAAGAAGTTGGATGTCTTAGCTATAATTGCAAGGAATATATAGGGAATAGAAGATTTTTAATTGGGAGGTGTAAATGGGGAGGCATATATGAGAGAATCAGAGCTAAGGAAGGATTAGCAGTAATATTAAATGAATAAATATGGAATGAAAATGGGGAAATTAGTTGTATTAATGCAAAAATTATAAGGATTAAAATAAAGCTGGGATGTGAGAAGTAGGTGATAGTAAGTGTTTACGCCTCTGGGAAAAAGATGATTGTTGAGGAGAGAGAAATATATTTTGGATGGTGTTGAGTGAGTGTATATGGAGTTTTGAAACTATCGAGAAAATAAGTGTTGTAGGGATCTAAATGACAAAGTGGGAAAAACTGTTGTATAGGGTGTAAGTTGGAGTGCCTGGGAAAAAAAAATGTAATGGAGGACCTTTAATTGAGCTAACTGACGTTACTCGATGGTGTTGAAACTGGAGAAAGTAGAAAACGAGATACACATCACCAAGGCACTCACTAATCATGACTAATGAAGAGGGCGCACCCTGTGTGCATTCGACCACCTCGTAGGACAATCTCCGTTTTATCGAAAGTGACCTTGGCCATTTTTTCAGTTTTGGAAATTTCTTCAGCTTTCATCATCGACTGTTTCAGTGACGATTAGGAAGGCAAATTCATCGCTACACTGACAATTGTCTCGCTTAAGAACCGTGACTTCGAAGTAGTTACTTTGAAAGCTAAACAATCAGTATCTTTTAAAAAGTTAATTTGCGACGTCACCAGCCAATCGACAGTCGAACCGAAGAAATTTAATGAAAACCAAAGCGACTGAGCTACTCTTGATATGATCACTAAAATTCCCACTGTCTCCTCAGTGCTCAAGATCATCTTTACCGAGATCTTCATGGCCTCTCAGGCTCTAATTGATGGTCTCTGAATGTCTTATTACCACGTTACCGTGTGCTGGAATTGCACTTACACACCTCGTTAAGGATTGCCCACTAAATCAGAAGAGATATTATTCCAACCTTAGCAATGAAAGACACACAAGGTCTATGTATCAACCTCTCAGGCAAAATGTATCAACTGCAAGGGTGACTATTGCATTCTTGCAGCAGAATTCCCATTCGGGAAAGAAATCGTAAGTAAAAAGAAGCTTGAAGATCAAAAAACATAGCTCCACCAAGACACTGATCTGTGCTGCCATCACTCAACTCCAGGGTGATACTCAGAAGATTCTCCAAGTAACCCAACCACCAATCTTTGGAAGCAATACTCATCCATCACTCCCATATGGCGCCTTCTTGAAGACCATATACTGCATGATCTTTGTCCACATGAAAAACATTGCTTTCCCTGGAACCTTCAACTCTACCAACAACAAACTCTTTCACCTCAACGACCTGCCTAGCATCAGAAACCTGATGCTAGGCAGACATTACCGTTTCAAGAGATCCTCCAACCACTGCCGTCCAAGCCACGCCAGACCGTCTCTCAAGAAACCAAGGCTGCTCTCTGACCTGCCTGCCCCCACCTCCCTAGCCACAGCAACATTTGAAGGACAAATTGAAGTTGTTCACCATTTAGAAAATCCTACGATTCTTCACTACACCTTCGAACGAGAACCCTATGTTCGTCAAAGAAATCAACCCTCAACTCTCTCTCTCTCTCTCTCTCTCTCTCTCTCTCTCTCTCTCTCTCTCTCTCTCTCTCTCTCTCTCTCTCTCTCTCTCTCTCTCTCTCTCGCAAATACACCTCTTTTGTCCCATACAACTTCACACCAAGACAACAAGATTTTGTGAAATAATTCATCAAAAACTGCAACAATTAGGCACAACTCACATATATACCATAAGACAGTAAACTGAACTGCTGCCGAACTGTTGTGATTACCAGCTGTCTCCAGTCTGGACACTCCTAGCCCTCGTCTTGGCCAAGAAACGCTAAGCTGCTGAGTTAATCCCTGGCTTTATTTCTAAGACTAAAGACACTCCTCTCAGGAGCTATTCTTCGCCTATCCTTCTCTCGCTTCTTACCCGAGAGCTAATTAGTTATGCTTTGAATATCACTATAATTCCATTGGTATTTAAATTCACCGAACACAGTTCCCGTTCCTTTGTGTTATGTTTACATACAAAAGAAGAATTCACAAAATGGCTGCCACTGGGCGTGTAACAAGCGAAATAACATCAATTAGTGAAGCCAAACCAACAATTGGAACAATGTATCAAAACACCATATAATTATCATATGAAATGGAGAACAATGCGCCAAAGGGAACGTGTAGTTACCTCCCCTTCCCTCCCTTACCCCTGGTGGTGCTACAGTTCCCCATCAACGAGCACCACCAGTCAACCCTTCTCTATGATGGTGCTACAACCTATCCTTTTCTCAAGCACCACCAGTCACCCTCTCGTTAGCCCCTGCTGGTGATACAGCTACCCCTTAGCGAGCACCACCCTTTTCCCATCCCTGGTGGTGCTTCACCTTCACCTGGTGGTGCTTCACCGCTGGTTATGTTACGTTTCCGTACTCGGACAGCACCAGTTATTCCTCCCCTACCTCCTGGTGGTGCTACAACCCCCCCCATCCGCCTCAAACTCCTCCAGTCACCACCCCCTCCCTCATCTTTGCTGGTGCTCTTCACTTTCCAGCACCACAACGTCCAGAAAAGACCGACATCATCTATGTCACCATCTCTGGGTGGTTGATTATATATATATATATATATAACCACTGTGAAAAATAGTGAAATTCCAACCGTTTTCGTGTTTTCTCACATTATCAAAGAGAAGCCACGAAAGCGCTTGGAATTTCACTATTTTTTTCATAGTGGTTGTTCTGCATATTGTGATGTCACCTGTTTACTGTGGTCTTATTGCATATATATATAATGTCGTGCCGAATAGGTAAAATTTGCGATTTTGGCTTAAATAGCAACGCTCTTCTTGCCGAATAAGGTAAGCGAAAATTTGTGTATGCAATAATTTCGCAAAAAATTATTCTGAACCTAACGAAAAAATATTTCATTGTGTTTGTTTATTATTAAATTATTGTAAACTTATCTAAAATATATTTAGTTGGATTAGGCTAAATTAAATTGAGCTTGTTATAATAAGGTTAGGTAAGTTTTCTAAGGTTCTTTTGGTACAAAATTATTAATTTTTACATTAACATAAATTAAAAAAATATATCTTTAAACGTTTAAATGAAAATTTTACAAAGGACTTAATTTTAAATAAGTTCTTGCCAATTGACCAGTTTTACCTATTTTGTACGACATATAAATATATTTCGAATCTCAAAACTGTTTTCATGGATCATATACCAGCCACATGGTAGGCCTACGTCAGAGTATGCCTTTAGCCCACATTTGGTCAGTTATGTTCAGAAACTAGAAGTGTCATAGCTTAGCAAAATATCTGGTCCCGGAGCTAGAGGGAATGATCTAAGAGAAATGACAAAGGGAACTGCACCTAACGACTGAGGATGAGAAATGAATCAGATGAGACATGATGAGGTACCCGATCCTCAATAGACTTGAAATGTGAGACACAGTAGAGAGGGAAAGCAGATGAAAATAACAGACACAAATAAGCCACAAGGATCTTAGGAAGTACTTATTCAGTCTCAGTATAATATACAAGAGACGTATAATATAATATACGAGGACGTGATAGTGACATACACCATACACAGTTTGAAAAGTATGATCTGGCTCAATAGGCAGCGAAGCAGTAATGCAGACTGATATAAGTAAAGAGACAGGGCCAGGAGGTGAGACTCAACCTCAGCAAAAGCAGATAAGAACATAAGAAAGGAGGAACACTGCAGGAGGCCTACTGGCCCATACTAGGCAGGTTCTCGACCTAAACCCACTAACAAAATTATTTGCTCAACCCACTGTCAGTGAGTGAGTGTAACTCGTTTGATTACACACAAATAAAAACACACATATACATATATAAATACACGCACATACACACTAGCACCTCGTGCAAAATGTGTGTAATTGGTAGCTTCAATATACATTCATTATTTACAAACATTTCTCTCCCCGAAACAATTTACATTTGCATAATGGTCTATTTTCACACGGGGATAAAGTTGTGAGACTCAATAAATCACAGATTTTCTTCCCGAGCGAACTTTATAAACGAGGTGAAGGTGAAGCTGTAGACTAACCACTTCCTCGCTCAGACACCAGACTTATTATATATGTTTAGTTCACTGTTAACGTACTGTTAACTGACTGCTTGGCGTGCTAGGTTTAAAGCCTATCGACGGCACGAGGGTCCTAAGGTTTGTTGGTTAATAGGGTTATTTAAAGACTATTCGTGTAAACTATGCTGTATGTATAATTTTTTTCTTCACCAGACGGGAATACTTTAAAGCCTATTTTAGGGATTAAAGTAAATTGACAGCATATACCTCTCAATGTATATACTCTGTGTATGGCTGTATGTTGCCTTAGCAGAACTAGCCGAGTATATTTTAATCCCTAAAACAGAGATTGAAGACTTAGTATACACAGAAATACACTTTTCGGTAAATTTAACATTTTTTCTTATTTTTTTTATAATCTTGATTATATAACTTAAATATAATACCCAGACTCAGAAAATAATATCAAATCAAATTTTAACGCAAAAACAAATTGTTTTTCCTGATTAGCAGAAGTAAGCGTCCGTAGGCGTCCTTAAATGTCAATATAGGAACAACTGTATCCCATGGACGAACTAGTGGACTTTAAAATATTCTTGTTTGTCACTACAAATACAGTCTAGTGTGCACTGACAGGTATGTAACTTGCAACATTGCTCGATTTACCCTCATGTTGCAAGGGAATGTTTTTGTTGTTGGTGAGACAAGATAGACTGCCCTAAGAATTAAAAATTTTGAAAGATTTGCTTATCAGTTGCTACACACACACATACACACACACACACATACACACACACTAACAGACACACTAACAGACACACTAACAGACACACTAACAGACACACTAACAGACACACTAACAGACACACTAACAGACACACTAACATACACTAACATACACACTAACATACACACTAACAGACACACTAACAGACACACATGCAAACGCACACGCACATGCACATGCACACATACACACACACACACACACACACACACACATAAATGCAATATTCCTTTTAGCATATATAAATTCCACGCGTTTCAGGAAATTAATTTGAAAGCGTTTCCGTTCTCACTCACTCAAAATTTCTTGTATTTTTCTCTGGCGTTATTACACATGTCACTGTGAGACAGGAATTTAATGCTCTTAACTGCTGCCCCCGCCACTCACTCCATCTCCCTCTCCTCCTCCTCCTCTCCAAGTCTATTTATACATCTATTTTTACTTACCGTTTACCTGTTTTGCATTTATTGATCGTTCGTTTGCAAGTAAATCTAGATTCAGGTTTGGCAAGACTCCCCTGAGGAAGTTTATAATTTCTTCGAGAGTTTTTGTTGTAAATAGTCCATTGACATCAATGACTCAGCCCGGTCCTGCCTAATTAGTTGATGAAAGCTTCGAGAATGAGTAATTACATACCGATCGAATTTAGCTGAGGCAAGTGGAAGGCATCAGTATAATGCGTGCCAACACGAGAGTAATGTAAGACACTCTTAATAATTCCCATCTTCCCATCCGTACAGGAAACTGTAATGTGACCCTCCTACCAATTTTACCTTCCGTCTCTTCCCCTCCAGTCTTTTCCCCTTCGTCCTCTTCCCGTACACATTCCTCCTCCTCTTCTGCCTCCTCTTCCTCCCTGATGTTTCCCCCTTTCCGCTAATTCCCATTAATTAATTCACGTTCGATTCCTATATCTGTTTGTGTTCATATATTTCTCATTCCCCTCCCTTTGCCCTATCTTTCCTCCCTCTCAACATTTTCCATTACACCTCCATTCTTCCTTTCCTCTTCTCTTGGTTATTTTCTCCCAACTTCTTCCTCCCCTCTTTCACCCATTCCCCACTCCCTTGTCCCTCCCTTTTCCTTTCTCCCTCTCCTACCTCATTTCCTGCTTCTCTCTTCTTGTCATTCATATACATATACCATACATCAGCCACTATTTTTTCGCCCCTTCTTCCTCTCTCCGCCCTTAACCTCTTTATTACGAACACAGGTAGCAGTACAAGGCAACTTACACCTGGCCAAAACAAGAGTGATCAATATTGCTAGCAAAAGGAGCAAGACAAGGGTAAGGCAAACAAACAAAGGGATATTTTTCCTTTACCTTTATATTCCTTCACCAATATATACAATATTTACACAGTTAAGATATTTAGATAGTAGTACAATGATAAGGGTAAGGCAAACAAAGGGATATTTTTCCTTTACCTTTATATTCCTTCACCATTATATACAATATTTACACAGTTAAGATATTTAGATAGTAGTACAGTGATATGACAGAACAGAGAGGCACTCAAAGCAAGAGTAGTGGATTAGACCAGAGTAGGCGAGTGTCTGCCTCCCAGCCAGGTAGTCAGACGTGATATCACCTTGGCTGGCGAAGCCAGTTCTCACTTGATTGGTGGGTTGAAATGGATAATTAATACAGCTTTGAGGCCCTGAAACTGCTATACGCTTAATTGTCAGTTTTCTGGTCGAGAAGACATGCCAGCGGGTGTGAAGATGAAGGTCGAATACAGTTTGCCATACTCTGAGTACGCCACACCCTTAAGATAAGAATTGTTCGGATGTTTAACCCTGGGGGTTTATCCACCCAGGATATCCCAAGATAGAGCGTCATCGAGAACTGTCTGTCTTATTTCAGTTGTGGTCTTTCAGTCTTGTACCCCAGGATGCCACCCACATCAGTTGACTAATACCCAGGTGCCTACTTACTGCTAGGTGAACAGAGATAGTAGGTGTAAGGAAATATGCCCAACATTTCCAACCATGCAGGGGATTGAACCACGGACACTCAGTGTGAGGCGAGGGCGTTAAATACGAAACCATGGAACACCATTCCTTTGTCTTCTTTCTTCCTTCTGTACCTCTCATCAGCCTATCCCCATCTCTCTTATTCACAATCCCATCACAGTGTATGAGAGAACAGTAGCAGGTAAAAACTAAATACATCTCGGTTTCTGTGCAATCCGAGAAAGGTATCCCCGTATTGCATAACCCCAGCCCCCTCTACTTCATTGCACGCGACTGGAATAATGTATAATGAAGCATAAGCTGATAATGCAAATAAATAATTGATGAAGATTTAAAGAGAATCAACTTAAGGAAACTACTATCCAAATTTCTTCAATAAAAATAATAAATTAATATATTACACAGCCCAAATCTAATTCAAACCTTTCAAAGAAACCAAAAAAAAAAGGGGGAGGATAATATCCTAAAATACACAATCACATTAAGCTTGAAGCTGCACAGAAATTGTATAATTAGGTTATCAGCTTTTAAGAGCTGAAGATAAACAGATTCTGCACTCAGAAATTGACGCATGAAAAGCAATATTTATTTTTTACCGGTCAACATAAAAAGTAAATATAGATCAACACAGACCAAAATCAATCCAAACTTTTTCTCCAAGTAAAACTTGACCGCCTTTTACGAAAACAGAATAGGAAGAAAGTCAGTCAAGTTTAGGTAAGCTTAATGCACATACCATACAAGCTAATTTTGAGGGCACATAGATGTTATGTGTACATAAAATCCATTAATTTTATTTAACCTCGGATAACTAAATGAAGTCATAATGAGACTTATTTACGAGCAGAAGAGATATTCGTCAATTATTTCGCTGGAACCAAATTTTCCTGCAATCAAACGAAATTTAATAGGTACTCTCCTGGACCTGAGATGCACCTGCCCTTAAATACTGAAGTAGTTCATAAAGGTAAACTGAAAATTATTTAACGTGGTTTAAGAGGTATAAAAAAAATCATACCCATTTACACATAAAATGGTCAAATCTATACCTTACCTATACGTTTGAGTTTCACTCTTAGCCGTTGTTGCATTATTGGGCACTGTTTCTGTACATCTGTAGCTTCACTTAGGATTTAGCAAGATATCCGAATCAGTCATGGAATCTGGGAACGGGTTCACCAACTTTGTTCATGGAGCATGTGAACATGCCGATTGTTCCAGAATTTTGGTCCTCTTTACAGTTCACAAGTGTTGAAAATTTGAAGCCATTAAGTGAGACGTTCTAGAGTTACGAGAGAAATAAAATCGGAAAGTTGGAGAAAAAATAAAAATAAAAAGAAGAAAAATAAGGTATTCTCTTAATGGTATCCTCTCAGGGATATTTACTAAATAAAAGCAATGTTAAATTCCTTTTATACACCCTGTATCCCCTCCTCTCCATATTCCTGCCTCCCCTCTCTTTATCCCTTATATCTTTCCTTCTCCCCTCTCCTTCCCACTCTTATCTCCCCTCTCTTTCCCCACTCCCCCTCCTCCCCAACACCCCGAGCTTAAACCTCAAGTATTTTTTTCCCACGACTTGGCAGATGTGCTTATGAAACTTACTCTTTTCAGTATTATTTTTGTGTTATGTGGTTTAATTTCCTTCATGTCAGTTTGTTTTTGTTGCACATGTGTGTGAGAGAGTGACTCATAACCTACCATTGTCTGCTGTGTCTTGTGTTCCCCGTGTGTTGAGTGTTTTATGTATCCTCTGGCTGTTTGTTCTCCCTCATAACGGCAATTTTTATTGAGTCTGGATATCTCTGTCTCTTTTTGTCTCTGTCAGACTCTCTCTTTCTCTCTATCATCGCTCATCTCATATCATCATCTTCCATTACGGTACCAATAATCCTGGTCGTTCCAGGTTCCTTAGGTTCTCAGTGTGATGTCGTCCTCCAGATCCCGCTTGTGGTACGACTCTCCGCGGGTCAAAACTAGTTGCTGTAAAGCCATTATGAAAAACTGGAAGAAATACCGTGCGAAGTGATAGTATATTGATAAGTACCCCCCTAAAAAAATAAATAAATTCAAACACAAAAAACATTGAAATTGTAATTCGTAGTCACAGCAAACCTTTACCTCTGTACTATAGTGACATAAGTGCTGATCGATGCGAAGTCCGACACAACTTGCACAGAAATATGTAAAGGAAATCTGTTTATTTTGGCTTCTAAGAGCTTCTACAGAAGATCTCCGAGAATATTTTATAAGAAAGGAGATACGGCGATATTTCATCTTCACGTTTCTTAGTGTTTTTCTAGCATTTTCGGAATATTTTCAATTTATTACTAAAATTAAAATATTTTGACTTAGAATCCATTGTTTTAGAGCAAAAATCAATATTCTTAGGCACAAATACACTAGTATATTTTCTCTGTGTATCATATTTCTGGCCAAGTGTTGTCTCACTTTACGTCTCATTGGCCAAATTGTTTGGTAACGCAGTATGGTAACGCAGTATGTTAACTGCAGTATGGTAACGCAGTATGTTAACGCAGCATGGTAACTGCAGTATGGTAACGCAGTATGTTAACGCAGTATGGTAACTGCAGTATGTTAACGCAGTATGGTAACTGCAGTATGTTAACGCAGCATGGTAACTGCAGTATGGTAACTGCAGTATGTTAACGCAGTATGGTAACTGCAGTATGTTAACGCAGTATGGTAACTGCAGTATGGTAACGCAGTATGGTAACTGCAGTATGGTAACGCAGTATGTGTAAAAGTCCTCGCCAGTGTTACATTAAATTATGTATAGGATAAAAAGGTACAAATGTAATCACTACAGCAATTAAACACTGGGGTTCTGATAAATAATCACCCCACACTTCAGTAATCTTCCAGCATACTAAGATAAATGATCACAGGTTCAACTGGGAAGCTGCAAAATCCTCGTGTCAGTTATGATTGCTTCACGACCCACTTTCAGCAGATCAGATAATCATTGGAAACTCTTAACCTTGTTCCTGTACGTGACTTATATGAAGTTACTGAGCTTAGGACACTACTTTTACACTTTTTTTAAAATTTGTTGAAGAGGGTCTGTTGCGTAGGCGAAACGTCTCGTCAATAAATATACACAGGTTGTATTAGAGTTCTTATATGTAAACTAACCTAACATAAAAAGAGGAAATTATGCTTTCTAACTTCAAGGAAATTCAGAAATGATGCCGAGACGAAAGTTGTAAAACGAAGAAAAATTGGAGATTTTAGTACGTATGGATGAGACTGTAGTGATATTTTGTCAAAGGTTACCTGTCACTCGCATATTGTAGCGGTAGTCTTGTAGAATATGTAGAATACAGCGTAAAAGTGAACTCCGGATTTAGAGACCCACGATAAATTGATAAGACTTAAAACACATAATGTATGCTGTAAAAAATATATGAAAAGTCATTGATATCACTAAGGCTTATCTCACTTCCAAATAAAAATTTTAAGTGACATTTCACAAAACATAATGATTTTTTTCTAAGATCTTGTACAATCTTGTTTCTAGCTCAGTATTCTGCACAATCCACACTTAAATTCTGGGTATGTTGTTCAGATGGTGGGTCATTCCTGGTAAACTGTGGGTATGTTGGTGCAGATGGTGCGCCAATCCTGGTAAACTGTGGGTATGTTGGTGCAGATGTGCGCCAATCCTGGTAAACTCTGGGTATGTTGATGCAGATGGTGCGTCAATCCTGGTAAACTGTGGGTATGTTGATGCAAATGGTGCGTCAATCCTGGTAAACTCTGGGTATGTTGATGCAGATGGTGCACCAATCCTGGTAAACTGTGGGTATGTTTTTGCAGATGGTGCATCAATCCTGGTAAACTGTGGGTATGTTTTTACAGATGGTGCGTCAATCCTGGTAAACTGTGGGTATGTTGGTGCAGATGGTGCGCCAATCCTGGTAAACTGTGGGTATGCTGGTGCAGATGGTGCATCAATCCTGGTAAACTGTGGGTATGTTTTTGCAGATGGTGCGTCAATCCTGGTAAACTGTGGGTATGTTGATGCAGATGGTGCGCTAATCCTGGTAAACTGTGGGTATGTTGATGCAGATGGTGCGCCAATCCTGGTAAACTGTGGGTATGTTGGTGCAGATAGTGCGCCAATCCTGGTAAACTGTGGGTATGTTGGTGCAGATGGTGCATCAATCCTGGTAAACTGTGGGTATGTTTTTGCAGATGGTGCGTCAATCCTGGTAAACTGTGGGTATGTTGGTGCAGATGGTACGCCAATCCTGGTAAACTGTGGGTATGTTGATGCAGATGGTGCGTCAATCCTGGTAAACTGTGGGTATGTTGGTGCAGATGGTGCGCCAATCCTGGTAAATTCAGGGTATGTTTGTGCAGATGGTGCGCCAATCCTGGTAATCTCTGGGTATGTTGGTGCAGATGGTGCGTCAATCCTGGTAAACTCTGGGTATGTTGGTGCAGATGGTGCATCAATCCTGGTAAACTCTGGGTATGTTGGTGCAGATGGTGCATCAATCCTGGTAAACTCTGGGTATGTTGGTGCAGATGGTGCATCAATCCTGGTAAACTCTGGGTATGTTGGGCAGATGGTGCATCAATCCTGGTAAACTCTGGGTATGTTGGTACAGATGGTGCGTCAATCCTGGTAAACTGTGGGTATGTTGGTGCAGATGGTGCACCAATCCTGGTAAACTGTGGGTATGTTGATGCAGATGGTGCGTCAATCCTGGTAAACTCTGGGTATGTTGATGCAGATGGTGCGTCAATCCTGGTAAACTCTGGGTATGTTGATGCAGATGGTGCACCAATCCTGGTAAACTTTGGGTATGTTTTTGCAGATGGTGCATCAATCCTGGTAAACTGTGGGTATGTTTTTGCAGATGGTGCGTCAATCCTGGTAAACTGTGGGTATGTTGGTGCAGATGGTGCGCCAATCCTGGTAAACTGTGGGTATGCTGGTGCAGATGGTGCATCAATCCTGGTAAACTGTGGGTATGTTTTTGCAGATGGTGCGTCAATCCTGGTAAACTGTGGGTATGTTGATGCAGATGGTGCGCCAATCCTGGTAAACTGTGGGTATGTTGATGCAGATGGTGCGCCAATCCTGGTAAACTGTGGGTATGTTGGTGCAGATAGTGCGCCAATCCTGGTAAACTGTGGGTATGTTGGTGCAGATGGTGCATCAATCCTGGTAAACTGTGGGTATGTTTTTGCAGATGGTGCGTCAATCCTGGTAAACTGTGGGTATGTTGGGGCAGATGGTGCGCCAATCCTGGTAAACTGTTGGTATGTTGATGCAGATGGTGCGTCAATCCTGGTAAACTGTGGGTATGTTGGTGCAGATGGTGCGCCAATCCTGGTAAATTCAGGGTATGTTTGTGCAGATGGTGCGCCAATCCTGGTAATCTCTGGGTATGTTGGTGCAGATGGTGCGTCAATCCTGGTAAACTCTGGGTATGTTGGTGCAGATGGTGCATCAATCCTGGTAAACTCTGGGTATGTTGGTGCAGATGGTGCATCAATCCTGGTAAACTCTGGGTATGTTGGTGCAGATGGTGCATCAAACCTGGTAAACTCTGGGTATGTTGGTGCAGATGGTGCATCAATCCTGGTAAACTCTGGGTATGTTGGTACAGATGGTGCGTCAATCTTGGTAAACTGTGGGTATGTTGGTGCAGATGGTGCACCAATCCTGGTAAACTGTGGGTATGTTGGTGCAGATGGTGCGCCAATCCTGGTAAACTCTGGGTATGTTGATGCATATGGTGCGTCAATCCTGGTAAACTCTGGGTATGTTGATGCAGATGGTGCGTCAATCCTGGTAAACTCTGGGTATGTTGATGCAGATGGTGCACCAATCCTGGTAAACTGTGGGTATGTTTTTGCAGATGGTGCATCAATCCTGGTAAACTGTGGGTATGTTTTTGCAGATGGTGCGTCAATCCTGGTAAACTGTGGGTATGTTGGTGCAGATGGTGCGCCAATCCTGGTAAACTGTTGGTATGTTGGTGCAGATGGTGCATCAATCCTGGTAAACTGTGGGTATGTTTTTGCAGATGGTGCGTCAATCCTGGTAAACTGTGGGTATGTTGATGCAGATGGTGCGCCAATCCTGGTAAACTGTGGGTATGTTGATGCAGATGGTGCGCCAATCCTGGTAAACTGTGGGTATGTTGGTGCAGATGGTGCGCCAATCCTGGTAAATTCAGGGTATGTTGGTGCAGATGGTGCCAATCCTGGTAATCTCTGGGTATGTTGGTGCAGATGGTGCGTCAATCCTGATAAACTCTGGGTATGTTGGTGCAGATGGTGCATCAATCCTGGTAAACTCTGGGTATGTTGTGCAGATGGTGCATCAATCCTGGTAAACTCTGGGTATGTTGGTGCAGATGGTGCATCAATCCTGGTAAATCTGGGTATGTTGGTACAGATGGTGCGTCAATCTGGTAAACTTGGGTATGTTGGTGCAGATGGTGCACCAATCCTGTAAACTTGGGTATGTTGGTGCGATGGTGCATCAATCCTGGTAAACTCTGGGTATGTTGATGCAGATGATGCACCAATCCTGGTAAACTGTGGGTATGTTGGTGCAGATGGTGCATCAATCCTGGTAAACTCTGGGTATGTTGGTGCAGATGGTGACAATCCTGGTAAACTGTGGGTATGTTGGTGCAGATGGTGCCCAATCCTGGTAAACTGTGGGTATGTTGGACAGATGGATGAATCCTGGTAATCGTTATGGTCAGATGGTGCATCAATCCTGGTAAACTCTGGGTATGTTGATGCAGATGGTGCACCAATCCTGGTAAACTGTGGGTATGTTGGTGCAGATGGTGCGCTAATCCTGGTAAATTCTGGGTATGTTGGTACAGATGGTGCGTCAATCCTGGTAAACTCTGGGTATGTTGTTGCAGATGGTGCATCAATCCTGGTAAACTCTGTAAATCCTGCATGAATCTTGTGCCAATTCTGCTTAAGTTTTTTTCTATATTTTATGTAAATTCTATTCTAATCCTGAGTAAACCATATGCCAATTGATCCTACGTAAATTCTGCGTAAATCCAATGTAAACGCTATGCAAAATCCTAAGTAAATCTTGGATTAAGTGAGTGTGAAATGTGAGGGTTAATCCCTGACCCAGTACAGACACTAACCCACCAGTTCAGAAAGCCATGGTTTTTCAGGTGTAGTAATCCGTCACCTGCACACTGTGTTCTTCCCCTCGGCTTCTCTCTTCTCTCTCTCCCCTCACTCTTCCTCTCTTAGCCCAACTCTCGCACTTTAATTCCTTCACTTTGTCTCTGTTTCACTCTTCCCTCTCCTCCTCACTCATCTTGTATTCTCGCCTTTCTCCCATCCCCTCCTATCACTCCCATTCCTTTCACTATATTCCCTCTCCCTTTGTTCTGCCTTCCATTATTATCTTTCCTCACATCACGTAAGGCGCCTTTCACCTCACGTTCCCTTTATTTACCTTTTCGATAAACCTCCCTTTATATCTCCCTCAACGTTTCCTTATCCTTCCCTACCTGCCCTCTTACCCATGCCCTCCTCCCTTCTCACCCTTCCCCTTCAACTTTCTTGCCCTTCTCTACCTCCCTTTCTAATCTTCGTCCTCACCGTTCCCCTTCTCATTTCTTACCCTTCTTCACCTCCCTTCGCCTTCCTTCTTACCTCTTCCTTCTCATCCTTCCCCTACGCCCTCTCATAGGAAGAACATAAATGAAGCGCCCTTGTCCCTTTCTCTTCCTCGCACCTTCATTATTTGAATGGGCCCTTCAACCCCTTTTTCACACCTAGTCGCACATTTCCACAATCCCCTTTTCTTCTCGATTTCCATGACTACATTTACTGTGTGTGTGTACTCACCTAGTTGTACTCACCTAGTTGTGGTTGCAGGGGTCGAGTCATAGCTCCTGGCCCCGCCTTTTCACTGGCCGCTACTGGGTCATTCTCCCAGCGCCATGAGCTTTATCATACCTCTTCTTAAAGCTATGTATGGATCTTGCCTTCACTACATCGCTTCCCAGACTATTCCACTTCCTGACCACTCTGTGACTGAAGAAATACTTCCTAACATCCCTGTGATTCATCTGAGTCTTCAACTTCCAACTGTGACCCCTTGTTGCTGTGTCCCATCTCTGGAGCATTCTGTCTCTGTCCACCGTGTCAATTCCTCTCAGTATTTTATACGTTGTTATCATGTACCCCCTATCTCTCCTGTCCTCCAGTGTCGTCAGGTCGATTTCTCTTAACCTCTCCTCATAGGACATACCCCTTAGCTCCGGGACTAGTCTTGTTGCAAACCTTTGCACTTTCTCTAGATTCTTTACGTGCTTGGCTAGGTGTGGGTTCCAAACTGGTGCTGCATACTCCAATATGGGCCTAACGTACACAGTGTACAGGGCCCTGAACGATTCCTTATTAAGATGTCGGAATGCTGTTCTTATGTTTGCTAAGCGCCCGTATGCTGCAGCAATTATTTGGTTGATGTGCGCCTCAGGAGATGTTCCCAGTGTTATACTCACCCCACGATCTTTTTCCTTGAGTGAGGTTTGTCGTCTCTGACCCCATAGACTGTACTCCGTCTGCGGTCTTCTTTGCCCTTCCCCATTCATGACTTTGCACTTGGTGGGGTTGAACGCCAGGAGCCAATTGCTGGACCAGGTCTGCAGCCTGGTCCTCGTCCGATTTAATTCTTGTCATCAACTTCACATAATCTGCAAACAGGGACACTTCGGAGTCTATTCCTTCCGTCATGTCGTTTCCAAATACCAGAAACAGCACCGGTCCTAGGACTGACCCCTGTGGAACCCCATTCGTCAGAGGCGCCCACTCTGACACCTCGCCACGTACCATGACTCGCTGCTGTCTTCCTGACAGGTATTCCCTGAACCATTGGAGTACCTTCCCTGTTATCCCTGCCTGGTCCTCCAGCTTTTTCACTAATCTCTTGTGTGGAACTGTGTCAAACGCCTTCTTACATTCCAAGAAAATGCAATCTACCCACCCCTCTCTCTCTTGTCTTACTGCTGTCACCCTGTCATAGAACTCCAGTAGGTTTGACACATGATTTCCCGTCCCTGAAACCGTGTTGGCTGTCGTTGATAAGTTCATTCCTTTCTAGGTGCTCCACCACTCTTCTCCTGATAATCTTTTCCATGACTTTGCATTCTATACATGTCAGTGACACTGGTCTGTAGTTTAGTGCTTCATGTCTGTCTCCTTTTTTAAAAATTGGGACTACATTTGCTGTCTTCCTGTTTCGATAGATGTGTTGAATATTGTTGTTAGGGGTCCACACACCCACACGTGTGTGTGTGTTTGTGTGTGTGTGTATGTGGGTGTGTGTGTGTACTAACCTAATTCACCTAATTGTGATTTGAGGGGTCGAGTCACTCTTCGCTGATCGCTACTAGGTCCTCTCTCTCTCTCTCTCTCTCTCTCTCTCTCTCTCTCTGCTCCAAGAGCCTCATTGTACCTCTTCTTAAAGCTATGTATGGATCCTGCCTCCTCTACTTCATTCTCCAGATTGTTTTACTTCATGACTAACCTAAGGCTGAATAAATACTTCCTAACATCCCTATGACTCATCTGAGTGTGTGTGTATCGAAAGACCCTTCCAACCATAATTACTTTCACATATTCTCTCCCCTTCCCCTATTTCCTCAATGCCTTCCTCTCTCTCCCTCTCTCCCTCCCTATCTTCTCATCTATTTCTGCCTTCCTTCCTCTTTTTCTCTTTTATTTCAGCTCTGTTTCCCTTTCTTCCTTCCTCTCGCTTTCCCTCTCTCCCTATGTACCTCCTACGCTGCAGGTCGCACTCCTTCACCATCTCCTTTCCTCCTTCCTTGATTTCCCCTCTTTCCTCCCTACATACTTCCCTTCCTCCCAGCTTCAATCATTCTCTCTCTCTCTCTTCACCCTTCCCCCTACTTATGTCTCCCTGCTGGAGACTATCAAGGGCGTTATTGTTCGAGACGATGCTATGGTTATTGTGTTGTTGATGTTGGTGTGGCCCTTGTAATGGTTGATGTTGATGGTGATGTTGATGCAGATGGTGTTAACGGTGGTATTGATGGTGTTGACGGTGGTATTGAAGGAATTATTGATGTAGATATTGCTTTTGTTTCTGCTTGTGCCCTTGTTGATGTTCCCGCTGTTGATGATTATTGTGGCTGGCGTTGGTGAGGTGCTGTTGCTAATATACTTACAAAGGTAGACTACGATATTTTTTATAATAAAGCAGCATACTATGTAAAAATAAGCAACAATTGCAATATAAAAATTGCGAGGAAGTTATAGCTGGATCATTCTGGGGTTAAATATTCTTTCGGTGAAGTCTTTTCGCCGTGAGAACACGTTCCAGACGTGACACAAGCTTGTGATGAATGATATCTGATGGATCAGTGATGCCCTTGTCAAAGGTGAAGCCAGAGTGACACTGCTCGTAGCTGTCTGTTTCGTAGGATAGTAGCTGTCTTCTGGCTAATGCAGGCCAGGGAGGGACATGAAGAACAGTGATTGTATAAAACGTCAATATCTCTATCTCTCTCTCTCTCTCTCTCTCTCTCTCTCTCTCTCTCTCTCTCTCTCTCTCTCTCTCTCTCTCTCTCTCTCTCTCTCTCTCTCTCTCTCTCTCTCTCTCTCTCTCTCTCTCACCCCTTCCTTCGTTCACCCCCAACGTTCTCTTTTTTCCGGCCATAACCAGGCCTTCCGTTGTCTATGGTACTGAACTTGATTCATAGTAAACAAACCAACAGCTCTTACTGCTAATTGGAACTGGACGGGAATTGTATTATGGGTGAGGGAGAGAGAGAGAGAGAGAGAGAGAGAGAGAGAGAAGGGAGGGAGGGAGGGAGGGAGGGAGGGTCGTATAATTGACGACCCTATGTTATATACCATGGTTATCTGCTGAGGATACTAACCTTCACCTTGCAATAAAAGTAAGTAATTTTTACTTAAAGTAAATCTTTAATCTTCACTTAAAGTAACTTTAACTTTCACTTAAAGTAACTTTAACTTTCACTTAAAGTAAGTCCTTACGGTGAACTTCAAGTAACTTACCATACTGCACTTTAAGTAACTCTTCCTTTTTAAGTGCATCAACCTTTTTAAAGATCTTAAAAGTTTAAATTACACGTCATAGTCTCCGCTTTCTTAAAGAAAACAAGTCTTAAATTGCCGAGTCTTTCTTCCTGGGATTTATTTCATAGTAATAGTCTTAGTTCAGTCACTCTTCTTGGCACATCTTACACTTTGTATTCTACCTGTGTGTCATCTGGTAACACATCTTGTGTGTCATCTGGTAACACATCTTGTGTGTCATCTGGTAACACATCTTGTGTGTCATCTGGTAACACATCTTGTGTGTCATCTGGTAACACATCTTGTGTGTCATCTGGTAACACATCTTGTGTGTCATCTGGTAACACATCTTGTGTGTCATCTGGTAACACATCTTGTGTGTCATCTGGTAACACATCTTGTGTGTCATCTGGTAACACATCTTGTGTGTCATCTGGTAACACATCTTGTGTGTCATCTGGTAACACATCTTGTGTGTCATCTGGTAACACATCTTGTGTGTCATCTGGTAACACATCTTGTGTGTCATCTGGTAACACATCTTGTGTGTCATCTGGCACTTCATCCTATGTTTACCCCAATGTCTCTTTAAGGGATTTATGTATTCGTAAATCCCATAAACAGGCATCAAGGTGGTGGGCGGGTGACATGCAGCCTCACTGACCCTCGTGTAGTCGATAAGCTTGAAACTTCACTAACCAACCATCTTTAACAGCGTGTGAAGGGATACCAAATTTTAGCAGAGTGTCACATCGGACCGAAATCAACGAATTGTAAATTGGGGGAAATTAAACGTTCTTAATCACGGACAGGTTACATTTAACGATGAGACTTGTTCGTTATTATTATTAAAGTCAATGGGAAATAAATGACGTTCAGCGACTCGCCATAAAAACGATAATTCGCAATTTGCTAGACAGAATAATTTCGTATTGATAAGCAAATTAGTGGAATTGATTTATACAATAATTAAGTTTTTGTATCCGTAAAAGCTTTAAAAAAAAACATTTTTTATATTTGATTTTGAAGAATATAAACCACGATCATTTTTTCATGTATCATTGAAGTTATTATTACAGTAAAAATTATGTTAATTTGTACCTGATATATAATATTAACTTGAAGTTCAAAAAGGGTATATATGAGAGGTATATCTCTCAGTGTACAGTATATACGCTTAGCTAATTTAATCCTTAATGACTCGTATGTAATTTCTTTAAAGCGTTTTTTTTACACCTTTGAGCAGTTATTATTATCAATTATTTACTGTTAAGAGCGATGCTGTTCTGGAGTGGCCATCTGACTGTACTGTTGTTTTGTTTACTCTCAACTGTGTATATTGATTTATCCTCGGAGCGGGTAGAGATGGCAGAGCCAGCAGAGCCAGCAGAGCCAGGAGAGAAGGCACAGCCAGCAGAGCCAGCAGAGCCAGCAGAAAAGGCAGTGCTAGGAGAGCAGGCAGTAGCTGAAGGCTCGCTCCCCTCAGCGACTGCAATGATATATGTGGAATTATTGTCAGCTGTTGTCACCAATAACACGTCTGCGGGAGGGCGAAAATTAACTGCGCTTCCGTAGAAAACGGGAGACTAACTGAACAGAAAATGTGAGTTGGTGACTGTGTCATCACAGAAAACGGGCTGTGATCAAGATGGGAATTTACGATAACTGGAATATTCCCTGAATATTCCCCAGGTATGCACCCTCCAGGTACTCGCCCTCCAGGTAGGCGCCCTCCAGGTACTCGCCCTCCAGGTAGGCGCCCTCCAGGTAGGCGCCCTCCAGGTAGGCACTCTCCAGGTAGACAACCTTCAGGTAGGCACTCTCCAGGTAGACAACCTCCAGATAGGCACTTTCCAGGTAGACACCCTCCAGGTAGGCACCCTCCAGGTAGGCACTCTCCAGATAGGTATCCTCCAAGTAGACACCCTCCAGGTAGACACTCTCCAGGTAGACACTCTCCAGGTAGACACCCTCCAGGTAGACACCCTCCAGGTAGGCACCCTCCAGGTAGGCACCCTCCAGGTAGACACCCTCAAGCTAGGCACTCTCCAGGTAGGCGCTCTCCAGGTAGGCACCCTCCAGGTAGGCACCCTCCAGGTAGGCACTCCTATATATACCCCTTTCGGCGTATATATCCTCGCGCTGCATATACCGTGGTTACCAGATAAGATAAAACTACTTATGGCATAATAAAAAAGTAATCCCTTAAACTCTATTCCCATTAAAATCATTTAGTGGTTAATTGAGGATATTATTTTACACAATTTTTTTATATTAACTTTCATTAAACTTTTTTTTTGGAGTTGGGGAAGGGGGAAGGACGAGCTTAGCAAAAAGCTTTAGCTGAAATGAATAGTTGAAGAAATAAATTGGATGCTGCAGAGAATGAGTTTTGAGAAGAGAGGAGACTTTAATCTCAAAGAAAATGGGAACTGGAGCCCCGTCCTTAAGGAAAGCTGTGATTGGTTAATAAAAATATATTTATGTTTATCACTTTTGTGATGATTTAGGCCAAAAAAAAATTGCGTGAAGTGTTTTGTATAAAAAAAGGAGAGTTTTTAATGCAACTCTGAAGGAATGGCTGCCAGTCTCGAAGATAAGGTAAATATGTTTCAGGAAATCTATTTAAATTAGAATCAGTGTTTGTTAGAAATATATGTCAGTGGATGAATAAGAGCGCGCGCCACACACAACACACACACACACACACACACACACACACACACGCACACGCACATTCACACTACATTTAGAGCCTGTGGTTCAATTGGTAGCGGCCTCGGCTCGCAAACTGAGGGATCGGGTTCGATCCCCACCACGAGTGGAAAAATAAGTACCCGGGTATTAGGCGACTGGTGTGGGTCGCATCCTGGTGAGTTTTATGGATCCCAATGAAAACAAGCCAGACGCTCTGATAGTAACTTCATTTTGTTGTCCTGGATTACTAGCTATCCGGGTTAATAATCCGAATAAAATTCTTCTTCTCTCTTCTTGTTTTTCACAGTGTATGAAGAAACTAGTGATAAATAGAAATACCGAGGGATTTGCAACAAGAGAGAGAGAGAGAGAGAGAGAGAGAGAGAGAGAGAGAGTCTTAGAGCTGAGAGGAGAGCTCAAACCACTGAGCTTGAAGATCTTACAGGAAACAAGAATCAGAGGGAGATACGATAACAACGTCAAGGGTATTCAAAGCTTGATTAAGCAGACACGCACAAACTTTATTTTTAAAGTCTGGGATGAGGAACAAGGAGACACAAGTGGACTTTAACAACGCATGCGAGTCACAGGTATGCTGGGGAGGCGTCAAAGTAGATAGATGGAATAACTTAGAACGCATGTTATAACTGGTTAACGCAATGCATGGATTTCTGTTTATAGATAAAGGGAAATTGTTGAAGAGAATAAAAACATAATAATATCTTTATTTCTACAAGTACATGTACAAGGTATACAGACCATAGCTGACATCAATGACATACTACTATATAGAAAGCCGCTTGTTATGCTGAGCATTTCGGGTGAATTAGGTCAGTTTTGTCCCAGGATGCGACCCACACCAGTCGACTAACTCCCAGGTACCCTTTTACTGATGGGTGAACATAGACAACCGGTGTAAAGAAACACGCTTAATATTTGTACCCAGACCCTCGCCGTGTGAAGCGAGAGCTATACACAGAGCAGTGGCTAATGCAATTCTCACCTTGCAAATGCAAAGTTATGAAAACTATGGAACCAGAAATAATTATGACCGGAGACGGAGTACAAACTGGGGCGTGGGGAAAAATGAATGAAAAACTAAGTGTGAATATAGAACTCAGACAACATCAAACAAATAATGTATTAATGTTGGTAGAATTACCGACATTGTGGCCCCAAAAAATGTCACATTAGTTGCGCTTGCGGCAAAAAAATAAAAATATAAAATAAAAACAACTTAAAATTAGCTTTTATCAATCTAGTCAAAGACGCTATATAAGATATACGTTAAACCCACCATGAAGTGCGCAGCTGCGGCGCCAGGATAAATCCCTCGCCTAATTAAGCATTTCACGAAAGTAGAGAAAGTGTAAAGATTTGTCCGGCAGTATAGCGGGTTCATAGGAGTCCATAGAGGGGAAAGTACTAGTGTTAAGTGTTAAGTTTCACAATTAGACTTAGAATCAATGGAGATGAACTGAGAGGAAAGTGTTAAAGACGTGGCCTAGAATCTAAATGACCTCAGAGTTTAGAAGATCTAGGAAAAACGTGATTTATAAATTATTCAGAGAAGCTGATAAGGTGGACAGGGAAAGTCTTTGGGAGGTGGGAAAGAAGAACACAAGGGCACAGTTGGACGTTAATTAATTATGCAAATGCACCAAAGGTATAAAAAGAAATCTCCAGGATGGAGAATGAGAACCTATTCAGCAACCATAAAGAGGTGGTAATGAGATCAATTAGGTGAGAATAAATTTGTGAGAACAAATGGTGAGAATAAACAGAGAACAAATAGACGAGAACAAATAAGCGAGAGAGTGGGCGAGGCGTTATTGACAAACAGTAGTGCTTAAAGAAGGAGGTGAGGATGTTGCAGTCCGGAGGGCCATCTGAACTGTGATCTCACACTCTTCTAGCAAGACATAAATTAGGTGAATGACGGTGAATGTGTTTCCTGTTTTTGGGGTCCTACCTCCGTGGGAGACGGCCTGTAAATAAGTAGACGGGAATAGACAAGAACAAATAGGTGAGAACAAAACGGTGAGCGCACGAACAAATTGTTCCCTCTGTGACTTCTGGCTGGGTACCTAAACAAGAAAAAAAAGAGGGCGCAGGAGCGCTTTCTTGGCGAGAAAACTGTCTTTTACAATAGATTTATGAGCGTGGACGTGTCTGTTATGGCTTACAGCATCCACTTACAGCCAGCAATATTTCTTTATGGTAGGATACGCACATGACGCACTCACTCGTCAGTTTTATGGCTGAGGCACGGACACAGGTACACACCGCGTGTGTACATGCAAGGCCGTGCCGTGTACACTCTGATGGATAGGCATGACGCGATATACAACCTTAAATGCAAGTTACGCAGCTGCAAGGAGAGGTGGTAGCGTGTTGTTAATATTAGTCAGAATATAGTGGTAGGACACTCGGTATGTAAACTGTGTGCACGAGGTCGTATACAGTGGTAGAATGTCTGTATACATTGAATGACTGTAGTACTTTGTTCACAATACTTTAATTAAACCGCTCTATCCGGGAACTGAGATGTCAGATGTTTTAACCAGTAATCCACATGTCGCCTCTGTGTGTGTGTGTGTGTGTGTGTGTGTGTGTGTGTGTGTGTATTTGTGTGTGTGTGTGTGTGTGTGTGTAGTCTCTTAGTTATGGTTGTATTGGTTGAGTCTTGGTTCCTAGTCCCACCTCTCAGATAATAGCAAGCGCTCAGATTTCTGTGCAAATTGGCACTATCATACCCACTCTTAAATTTTTGTATGATTAAAGAAGCACTTTCTGATATCTCTCTGGCTCAGCTGAATCGTTGTCTTCCATATTTGTCCTCTCGATCCTAGGTCCTTGTTTTCGAATAGTCTGTGCCTGTCTAGTCATACAAGACATTGTAATTATGTCTTCTAAGCATCTACATAGTAATTATGTCTTCTAAGCATCTTCTACATCGTAATTATGTTCGGGTTCTCCTCTCTCCCGTTATTATATAGGTTAGCTTCTTTCTTTTTTCTTTGCATTTCATTCCTCTTAGCTTGAGGACTACTGTGTATGTGATCGTAGTTCCCTGTTGTTCAACTAGTTCTGTCTGCTTACTCCTTGACCAGTGTTCATCTAGTTGTGTCTGCTTACTCCTTGACCAGTGTTCATCTAGTTGTGTCTGCTTACTCCTTGACCAGTGTTCATCTAGTTGTGTCTGCTTACTCCTTGACCAGTGTTCATCTAGTTGTGTCTGCTTACTCCTTGACCAGTGTTCATCTAGTTGTGTCTGCTTACTCCCTATCCTTTCATTTTTTTTTGTCTAATTTTGAATCTATGTTTTTGTTAGCATTCACTACCTTTCGTTCTCATGATTCATTTGTCTTTGCTGAGTCCCGTAGCCACTTGTTGGACTTTCCTTGCAGCCTGTGTATGTCTTACGTTCACCATCATGTACGTCTTCCTACACGTGTTGAGTCATTAGCAACCATTGATACGTAGGAGCTTGTTACTCTAGTCAGGTCATTTGCATAAGTAAGGAATAATATGAAAACAAAATCTGATTCATTCTCCATTATTGGTTATTTTTCACCATTTTCACATCACCTCTGTGACTCTGCTTTCTTAGCTAGTCTCTTATCCGCTGGACTACTCTACCAATCACTCTAGTTTTTCTAGTTTGTGGATCAGATTTGAATGAGGAGCATATCAAATACCTTTTAACTCTCAGGGAATATACAGTCTGTTAATTTTTCTATTTTTTAATTTATTTTTTTCAATTTTTCATGCAGTTCAATTAGATTATGCTCCTGTGATACTTTGTAGTCACAGAAACAGAGATAATCTTGTTAAGTTTATTGACTAATTTGCTTTTTATGCGGTTGTAGTGCATTCTGCCTCCTCCTGTGTGTTAGCTAACCATTCTGTGTTTGAGGACGTAGAGTCTCACATGCTAACTCCTGCCTCTTAATCATCTACGTCGACCATCATTATTGATATTGAGCCTTTTTGCCCCTTTTTTCTTACTTCTGAAGTTTTTGTATAGAGTTTGTGGCCGCCACTTCTTCGTTAAACTTGTTTAAACTTTCTTCAATCCTGAGACCAAAGATTTACTCCTTGTTATCCCTACGACTCTCCTGTATCTTTATTTTTCATGTGTCCTCTTTTCGTTTATCTTCTCTATTTAGTTTATCCTTATCTGCCCTGTTTCTCTTAGTAATTTGTATATAAGAATGGTCTCTTCTCCACTTCTTCTCTCCTCTAAGGTCGTCAGAATCAGTTTCTTCAGTTGTTCATTTTAGTGTTTTGCTCTTAGTTCTGGGACCAGTTTAGTTGAAAATCTTTGAGTTTTTCGGAGTTAATGCACATACTTGATCAGTTATGGTTAGATGGTTGAGCCTCTCACGTCGCCTTTATCACACTCTTCCTTTCTCTCTCACTCTCTCTCCCTGTTTATTCTGTTTTTTATTTACCACATCCTCTCTCGCTCCAACTTTCTACTTCATACAATAACTCATAATATTGTGGTCTTTTAACTTTCCTTTTCATATTAACGCTTCCTTCGTTTCTTACTCCATCTCTCACTCTCCCATCATTTCTTACTTATATCTCGCACTCTTCCTTGATTTTTCAATCCTCTATTCTTCACTCTCCATTCTTCGCTGTTCTTCCATTCTTCATTCTCCCTCCATTACTTAAACTTTCCGCTCGTTCTTCACACTCTCTTCCTCCCTCACACAGTTCCTCATTCTCCCACTCTCCCTCGCTCGCCAACAATAGCTCCCTCACTCCACCACCCGCTACATTAACCCCCCTCCAAACACACCTCTTCTCTGGAGGTCGTACAAAGGGCGTTTAAAAAGTGTACCAGTTTTCATTCTCATCAAGTGTGTCTTCCTTCATAAGTTCCACCTGAGTGACTGTCGTCAATGTCGTAGTTTTATACAGGGGTTCATCAGAGTGAAAATTGTTTGTGTGTGTGTGTGTGTGTTTGTGTGTGCGTGCGTGTGTGCGTGTGCGTGCGTGTGTGTGTGTGTGTGTGTGTGTGTGTGTGTGTTGTACTCACCTAATTGTACTCACCTAATTGTGGTTGCAGGGGTCGATACTCAGCTCCTGGCCCCGCCTCTTCGCTGTCCGCTACTGGGTCTCTGCTTTCCCTGCTCCATGAGCTTTATCATACCTTCTCTTAAAACTATGTATGGTTCCTGCCTCCACTATATCTTTCTTTAGACTATTCCACTTCCTGACTACTCTATGGCTGAAGAAATGCTTCCTAACATCCCTCTGACTCATCTGAGTCTTCAGCTTCCAGTTGTGTCCCGTTGTTTCTGTGTTCCCTCTCTGAAACATCCTGTCACTGTCTACCTTGTCGATTCCCCGCAGTATTTTGTATGTCGTTATCATGTCTCCTCTGACCCTTCTTTCCTCCAGTGTTGTTAATCCTAATTCCCTCAACCTTTCTTCATAAGACAGTCCCCTGAGTTGTGGAACTAACCTTGTCGCAAACCTTTGTACTTTCTCTAGTTTCTTTACGTGCTTGACCAGGTGTGGGTTCCAGACTGGTGCTGCATATTCTAGTATGGGCCTGACGTACACGGTGTACAGTGTCTTGAACGATTCCTTGTTAAGGTAACGGAACGCTAATCTTAGGTTTGCCAGTCGCCCATATGCTGCTGCAGTTATCTGGTTGATGTGTGCCTCCGGAGACGTGCTTGGCGTTATACTCACCCCAAGGTCTTTCTCATTTGCCGAGGTTTGTAGCCTTTGTCCTCCTAGCCTGTACTCTGTCAGCAGTCTTCTTTGCCCTTCTCCGATCTTCATGACTTTGCATTTGGTGGGATTGAATTCGAGAAGCCAGTTGCTAGACCAGATGTCAAGCTTGTCCAGGTCTGTTTGAAGTCCTGCTTGGTCCTCTTCCGATGTGATTCTTCTCATTAATTTCACATCATTTGCGAACAGAGACACTTCTGAGTCTATCCCGTCCGTCATGTCATTTACATATACCAAGAATAACACTGGTCCTAGGACTGACCCCTGCGGTACACCGCTCGTCACAGGCGCCCACTGTGATACCTCATCACGCACCATGACCCGTTGTTGCCTCCCTGTGAGGTATTCCCTGATCCATTCCAGTGCCCTTCCTGTTATACATGCTTGTTCTTCCAACTTCTTTACTAATCTCATGTGAGGAACTGTGTCGAAGGCCTTCCTGCAGTCTAGGAAAATGCAATCAACCCACCCTTCTCTCTCTTGCTTTACCTCTGTTACTCTATCATAGAACTCCAGGAGGTTTGTTACACAGGATTTGCCTTCCCGGAATCCGTGCTGTCTGGTGTTTATTATCCTGTTCAGCTCGAGGTGCTCCACCATTCTTTTCATGATGATTTTCTCCAGGACTTTGCACACTATACACGTAAGTGACACCGGTCTATAGTTTAGTGCCTCTTTTCTGTCTCCTTTTTTAAAGATGGGACTACGTTGGCCTTTTTCCATACCTAAGGTAGCTGCCCAGTTTCAAGGGATGTGTTGAATATTATGGTAAGTGGCACACTCAGTACCTCAGCTCCTTCCCGAAGAACCCACGGGGAGATATTGTCCGGACCCATCACCTTTGAGGTATCAAGGTCACTGAGTAACTGCTTCACCTCCTCCTCAGTTGTGTGTATGCCCTCTAGCACTTGATACATCCCTTGTTGGTGATGCACCCCATCCTGTCTACCCAGCTGCCTTCTTTCCTCCACTGTGAATACTTCCTTAAACCTCAAGTTGAGCTCCTCACATACCTCTTGATCGTTACTTGTGAGTTCCCCATCTTCTCTCCTCAGCCTTATCACCTGGTCCTTGACTGTTGTCTTCCTTCTGATGTGACTGTACATCAGTTTCGGGTCGGACTTAACTTTCGATGCTATGTCGTTTTCGTACTGTTTCTGGGCCTCCCTCCGTACCTGTGCATACTCGTTTCTAGCTCTTCTACTAATCTCTTTGTTTACTTAGGTTCTTTGCCTTCTGTACCTTTTCCATTCTCTGACACTGAGTCTTTGCCTCCCTGCACCTTTGGGTAAACCAGGGGCTCTTTCTGGCCTTCCCATTTAATCTTTTTCCTCTGGGTATAAACCGTTCCTCTGCCTCCTTGCACTTTGCCCCTACGTATTCCATCATTTCATTTATTGCCTGTCCTTCCATTTCCCTTTCCCACTGAACCTCCTGCAGGAAATTCCTCATGCCCATGTAGTTTCCTCTTTTAAAGTCTGGTTTGTCTCTTTTGGTACCGTTTTCCCTCTCCACCTGTAGCTCTACAATGTACTCAAAGCTCAGCACCATATGGTTGCTAGCTCCCAGGGGGCTCTCGTGTGTTATGTCTTCAATATCTGAGCTGTTCAGGGTGAATACAAGGTCCAGTCTTGCTGGTTCATCATCTCCTCTCTCTCTGGTCGTGTCCCTGACATGTTGGTTCATCAGGTTTTCCAGTACCACGTCCATCATCTTGGCTCTCCAAGTTTCTGGACCCCCACGTGGTTCTTGGTTCTCCCAGTCGATCTCCCTGTGGTTGAAATCGCCCATGACCAGTAGCTTCGCTCTGCTCATGTGAGCTTTTCTTGCCACCTCCGCCAGAGTGTCCACCATCGCTCTGTTGTTCTCATTATATTCCTAACATGGCCTCCTGCAGTTCTGTGGTGGGTTATACATCACTGCAATGACTATCTTGTGCTCCCCAGATTGGATGGTACCTACCATGAAGTCCCTTTCTCTACACACCTCTATTCCTTCCATTTCCTCGAATCTCCAACGGTTCCTTACAAGCAGTGCGACCCCTCCCCCCCCCCTGCTCCTTCTATCTTTCCTCAGGATCTGATATCCCTGTGGGAAGATTGCATCTGTTACTGTCTCATTGAGTTTAGTTTCTGTGACGGCTATGATGTCTGGGGACACCTCATCTATTCTTTCATTCCACTCTTCATACTTATTCATAATTACATCCGCGTTTGTGTACCAAACCTTCAACCTTGTTTCCAATACTGTGGCCCTGGGGAGGTCTTGGCGGGTTGGGGGGGTGTGAGCAGGGTGCCCATAGGGGGTTGCAGCATGGGTGGGGGGATTGTATGGTTGGGGTATGGGTTGGTGGGGTGGAGTTTGTGGTGGGGTGGGGGGTAGCTGTGATGGTGGGTTTTGGGTTGCTGGGGTGGGGACAGTTGGACTGATGAGTGTGTGTGGTGTTAAAGTGTATGGTTGCCGTGGGGTTGTTGTGATTTGAGGCCCGCCGTGGGTACTTCCAGTGTGTGTGTTTGTCCTGCTTGGGCTTGGTGTCCTTCTTATCTCGCTGTCTCCTCTCTCTCCTCTCTTCGCCTTCTTATCTTCTCCTTCAGGGCCTCCCTTCCTTCCTGCGTTCTGTCCCGATCTAGGTATACATTCCGGTACCCCTGATTCGTCCTCAGCCATGCTTTCTCTTGCAAGATCGTGGTGCGGGCTGATTCTGCCTTGAAGATTACCTTGAGAGGTCGATTTCTTTCCCTTGTGTACCACCCGATTCTCCGAAAATTTGTCACTTGGGACGTGTCTCCCCCTATTGCTAGGATGATACCGTTGAACCTTTCTTTCTCCTCCTGTTTTCTTGTGTCGTGGGTGTTCCCTTCGACTTCCTTCAGGCCATAGATAAAGATCGACTTCTCCCTTTCCTCCTCCCACTGTGTCTCCCATTGCCTCGTCAGAGATGCATTAGCCTCTCCCGGTGCTGTCATGGTTGTAGCCCCCGTGTTCCTTTGTGTGTCCGGCCTGCTCATACGTCCCTGTCCACTGCAGTGTGTTGTTGGGGTCTCCGCGTTTGGTGTGTCTGCTGCTTTGTCTACCCTCTCATGTGTTGTTACTGTGCTCTCATTCGTTGTTACTGTGGTGCTCTTCTTGTCCCTGGCTGCTTCTTCTATATATCTCTCGTGTGTTGCTAGTATCCTGCTCATCTTGCTTCAGGCCCCACGTGTGTCTGCCAGTGCCTGTGCATACAAGAGTTCTCCTTTTTTCTCCTAATTCCCTTTGGCTGTGTCTGATGCACAAGCTCCAAGCGCCGTTTCTGGCCAGGTACTTTTGTCTCTATCCTGTGTCAGTCTCTGCAGCTTCACTTCTAAGATCTGGATCTTGGCTTCTGCTTTTTTGACTTGCATTTCCCATTTTCTACTCTCCTCAGCTATCCTCTTCTCCATTCCCTCGCTGATCACCAATATCTTTCTCTCCCATTCCTGTGTGTGTGTACTCACCTAATTGTACTCACCTAATTGTGGTTGCAGGGGTCGAGACTCCGTTCCTTGCCCCGCCTCTGCACTGTCCGCTACTGGGTCTCTGCTCTCCCTGCTCCATGAGCTTTATCATACCTTGTCTTAAAACTATGTATGGTTCCCGCCTCCACTATATCGTTCGCTAGACTATTCCACTTCCTAACTACTCTATGGCTGAAGAATTGCTTCCTAACATCCCTTTGACTCATGTGTGTGTGTGTGTGTGTGTGTGTGTGTGTGTGTGTGTGTGCGTGTGTGGGCATTCATCGGATTGTGGTTGCAGTGGTCGAGTCATAGCTCCTGACCCCGACTCTTCACTGGTCGCCACTAGGTCCACTCTCTCCCTGTTCCATGAGCTTTATCATACCTCTTCTTGAAGCTATGTACCAGCCTCCACCATCTCTCTTTCCAAACTATTCCACTTCCTGACAAATATATGACTGAATAAATACTTCCTAACATCCCTGTGACTCATATGAGTCTTCAACTTCCAATTGTGACCCCTTGTTCCCATCTCTGGAACATTCTGTCTCTGTCCATTTTATCGATTCCTATTATTTTTTTATGTCATTATCATATCCCTTTCCCTGTCCTTCCTGTCCTCCAGTGTCATTAGGTCGAGTTCCCTTAACTTTTCCTCGTAGGACGTGCCCCTTAACTCTGGGACTAATCTTGTTGTAAACTTTTGCACTTTCTCTAGTTTTCTGACTTGCTTGGCCAGGTGTGGGTTCCAAACTGAAGCTGCGTATTCCAATATGGGCCTGACGTACACGGTGTACAGGATCCGGAACGACTCCTTACTGAGATGTAGGAATGCTGTTCTTAGGTTTGCTAGGCGCCCGTGTGCTGCAGCAGTTATTTGGTTGATGTGCGCCTCTGGAGATGTGCTCGGTATTATACACACTCCAAGATCCTTTTCCTTGTAGCATAAGATATGCATAAATAAAGACACGTAAAACAAAAGGAGACCTTTTATTATTTAGAAGCTGTGCGCAGACGCCATGAACGTAAGACTTAATTAAACATATGTTGAATATGTTGCTCTTAACACTTTTTAACCAGATTTGTGAATGTAATTCTTGAATTATGGTCTTGGAATGCACTACAACTGTGGAACATTTTCTTGTTTGTATTGGATGGTTTTATTGTTTGTGGTTGAATGTTTGTTTGTGGTGGAGGGTTTATTATTGTTTGTGATGGAGGGTTTATTAATGTTTGTGGTTGAATGTTTATTATTGTTTGTGGTGGAGGGTTTATTATTGTAGTGGAGGGTTTATTATTGTTTGTGGTGGAGGGTTTATTAATGTTTGTGGTTGAATATTTATTATTGTTTGTGGTGGAGGGTTTATTATTGTTTGTGGTTGAATGTTTATTATTGTTTGTGGTGGAGGGTTTATTATTGTTTGTGGTTGAATGTTTATTATTGTTTGTAGTGGAGGGTTTATTATTGTTTGTTTTGGAGGGTTTAGTATTGTTTGTGATGGAGGGTTTATTATTATTTATAGAGGAAGGGTTAATATTGTTTATGTGGTATTAATACCTAGATATTTCCAGTATTTTTTCAGTGAATCAGTATATCAACTATTCTAAGTTTCTCTCACAATTTTAAAGTATTTCCCTTCGAGGAGGTGTCCTTGATACCAGTGAAAGGTTCTTCATTCAAGGAACTGGAGCCCTCTTTCCTTTTCCTTGGATCAAATCTAATGTCCCGTCGTTCCCCACTGCCGTGAATTTAAAAAAAATTAATTCAATTCTTTCCAGGTGCTGGACTCCCGAATTCAAAACTATTTATAAAATATTTTCGGAAAAAATGCTCCATTGGTTCCTCATGCATAAAACCTGTTTTATTATTAAATATTTCTCGTTAATGTCGGGATTAACGTGATTAGAGCGATATTTACGTGATTAGAGCGATATTTTACGTGATTAGAGCCACGATATTTAAAGACCTACGATCTCGACGCTCGGTGTCCAACCAGCAGCTGAAATTCAGAAGCCACGTCAGCTGGTGTTTTTTAAATGTCCTCAGTCAGTTTTCCACTCTTGATGCTGTTTACCCGAGTTGCTATTTTTGTAAGCAAAATCAATAACAACGTCATTACTGGCATATTTAAGGAGATGCGGGTTTCATTTTGATTTAGTCTCTAAAGATAGTAAGTGAAATATGTATTACAAACATATTTCTAACCACTAACCACTGGGTTAGTGGTTAGAACGTCGCACTTTGTTATTGCTTAAGAACCACTTGTTCGAATCCTCGGCTAGTCGCAGTGTTGTTATTGATTCAATACCACTCGTTCGTTTTTACAATAATATAAAATACTGCTCGTGGAGGCTAGTACACTAAACGGGGAGTACAATGAAATTAGCTCAGAGGCACCCACACCACCGTATATATATATATATATATATATATATATATATATATATATATATATATATGTAGTGATGGTGTAGAGCTGAGGGAACTACGGGAGAACTAAGGTTGAATCTTGGACTCTCCGTCTCCTTGCTTGCCTCTATATTTTCTGGATATTTGGTGTATATTTCGTAATACTTTTAAAGGTATTTCTTTAGCCTTGGCGTGTTTCCCTCGGTACTTTTCTGAAACTATTTTTGCGGATTTTTTTAGTCTCTCGTTATTCTTCTGTGATGTACAGGCGTTGTTTTTTTGTTTATAGTTTTTAACATATTTTCTTGTATGCATTCTATGGCTTTCTTGGTGTATTTATCTCTCATCTCCCGGAATATTCTTATGGCTTTGAGATGTATACTTCGGATTTTTCTTTTTCAGTATTTGCATTCCATTATATAACAATATTTGTGTGCCATTTTGAAGTACATTATTTATATACCATTATTAATCACAATATGTGCATTCCATTATGCATGGAAATATTTGTATACCATTATATATCACATTGTTTGTAGACCATTATGTAGAACAATATTTCATGCCTGATTAAGAAAAAGATTTTAAAAAATCCCAATAATCCTTTACTCATTAGAATTTTTTTGTTATAAACACTTAATAAAAATAGGTAAACATTTAATTAGGTATCCCATAAGGGGCACTTTTTAAAATGTCTCCAGTTGCCTTCTGACAGAAGTTGTTGAATACATTCCCAGCATCCAGGAATGGCTAGGATAACTACCAAAACTCTCTGCGGCTTAGCTTTAAATCTTCAAATAAAGTTATTACGAATGAAGAAACTCTTCCCTGGGCCCTTGCTCTGTTATTACGACTGATGAAACTGTTCCCTGGGCCCTGGCTCTGTTATTACGACTGAAGACACTTTTATCTGAGCCCTGGCTCTGTTATTACGACTGAAGACACTTTTATCTGAGCCCTGCCTCTGTTATTACGACTGAAGACACTTTTATCTGAGCCCTGGCTCTGTTATTACGACTGAAGAAACTCTTCTTCCTTTTCTGTTCTCACTTTCCCGCTCCCTCCTTCTCTGCGAGTACACCTGTGTCTCTACTGGAACTGATGAAGACACTTGTGGCGAAACGCTTCGTCAATGTCTTGAACTCTACATGTGACTTTATCTACAGAGTTAATTCTTTTTCCGAGGGTTGACAGAGCTGGTGAGAGCTGCTGTAACAGCTCAGTAAACACGAACTGTAATTTACCTTGAGGTGCTTTTAAACATAAATAACGATACATGCTGGAAATTTATAAACTGTAACATGGGCTACACAGGTACTCGTTTTGTAAATTTTGCTGTAATTATTCCAGCGTACTGTTGTTTTGGGTACAGGCGGCGACGCACCTCACAGAATATATTCACCGATAGGTGTATATCTCTGTGTATATATGCTGAGAGTTTCCCAATTTTAGGGATTAAAGTATTTTTGACGCGTGGTGAATAGGTTATATGCAGTTTTATTGACTCTTTTGTTGTTGATTAGACTTAAACCCAATTAACCAAAGAAACACCTCACAGTACAACGACAGTCGTCCCCCCTAGAGGCAGTTATTGGGAGGAGTGAACCTCTAAGCCAGGGGGTTCATAAGTGGGGGGGGGGACCCAAACCCCTTGGGATATGGATACCCCTTGGGGGTATAAGAACCAAAATAATGGGGATATAGGACTCAATCTCGGAACAATATAAGAAAAGTTTGCTAAATTAGAATATCTAAAGTAAAATCAAGTTATTGACATCTTTTGAAGTCACACTTTTATCTAATAGGACTGGTGATGTCAGCAGTCTGGGGCAGGGGGTATGGGAACATATTGGGCAATCCCCTCGGGGTCTGTAATTGTAAAAAGCTTAAGTAAACTGCATGTAATCTCTTGAAGAGTTCACCCAGCAACGTACCCTCACGTTAATTGACTTTCATAACATTTATATATATATATTAAACTCGAGTAAAAAGAAAAGCTTGTGTTATTAGTTACGTCATTTAGTCATTAATGATGTATGACTTTGATTTATTTTATTTAATAGATTTTATTACATTTTTGTTGTGAGTCCATTTAACTTTTTTCATTCGATGTTAATTTTTTTGCGTATAAATACGCACACCACTTCTTCCTTCACCCATTCACTCTCTTCCCCTTCTCTCCCACTACTCCCTCCCTCCTTCCTCATTCTCTTCCTTTCCCCTTCCCTCCCGCTTCTTCCTCTCCCTTCTCTCTGTCTAAAAAAAAAATAAAGTTTTCTCTACCTGCGAGTGTAACTTTAAAATATTTTGCTGTTTCCTACACAACAATGGCCGCGACCCCCATTAATCTCCCTGATCAACTGCCTCTCCATTTTTCCTTCCCGGTCCTTTTTATTTTTTTTATTTCTTTCTCTCTAGCCTTTAGTTTATTATTTCATTCACCAAAATCCTTTGAATGTTGACCTGTTCAACCCATCCTGGTGTTCAGGTGGTCACGCTGGGATAGTTTCTAAACTTCATTGGATTTTCTCTCTCTCTCTCTCTCTCTCTCTCTCTCTCTCTTTTTAAGGGGGTTCGATCTATGTGGAGGAGTGGGTGTGCACGGGAAGATGTCCAGCTTGCTTTTGTTGGTCACCAGAAATAGCTGCTACTGTTGTTGTTGCTGCTGCTGCTGCTGTTGTTGTTATAGCTACTGTTGCTGTTGCTCTTGTTGCATCTACTGCTGCTGCTACTGATATTGTTGTTGCTACTGCTGTTGTTGTTGCTATTACTGTTGCTGTTGTTGATGCTACTGCTGCCGTTCCAGTGCTGTTATATCTTCATGCTGCTGCTGCTACTGCTGCAGCTGCTGCTGCTGTTGCTCCTGTTGTCGTTGCTGCTGCTACTGCTGCAGCTGCTGCTGCTGTTGCTCCTGTTGTCGTTGCTGCTACTTCCCTAGAATTATAAAAATAAAAGAAGGCATGTTCCGGACACTCATATTCCGGACACTTATGTTCCGGACACTCATATTCCGGACACTCATGTTCCGGACACTCATGTTCCGGACACTCATGTTCCGGACACTCATGTTCCGGACACTCATGTTCCGGACACTCATGTTCCGGACACTTATGTTCCGGACACTCATGTTCCGGACACTCATGTTCCGGACACTCATATTCCGGACACTCATGTTCCGGACACTCATGTTCCGGACACTCATGTTCCGGACACTCATGTTCCGGACACTCATGTTCCGGACACTCATGTTCCGGACACTCATGTTCCGGACACTCATGTTCCGGACACTCATATTCCGGACACTCATGTTCCGGACACTCATGTTCCGACACTCATGTTCCGGACACTCATGTTCCGGACACTTATGTTCCGGACACTCATGTTCCGGACACTCATGTTCCGGACACTCATATTCCGGACACTCATGTTCCGGACACTCATGTTCCGGACACTCATGTTCCGGACACTTATGTTCCGGACACTCATGTTCCGGACACTCATGTTCCGGACACTCATATTCCGGACACTCATGTTCCGGACACTCATGTTCTGGACACTCATGTTCCGGACACTCATGTTCCGGACACTCATGTTCCGGACACTTATGTTCCGGACACTCATGTTCCGGACACTCATGTTCCGGACACTCATATTCCGGACACTCATGTTCCGGACACTCACGTTCCGGACACTCACGTTCCGGACACTCACGTTCCGGACACTCACGTTCCGGACACTCATGTCTCCTATACACATCATCCGACATAAGAGTGACCTAGCACATAAAACCTTCACCTCTTCCATAATGGCGGCTACTCCGCAGGATGCAACCTTGCCCAGAGAAACGTAGGTGTTGCTACTATCACATCTAGCACCATCATGGACTTGACGAGGCTAAAACACCAAGAACGCATCGATGCAGGTGTCTATATCATTTCATGTGACGGTTGTGACCAGAAAATACGCGAGCGAGACTTCTCGTAACTAGAGATCAAGTTGCAAGAGCACTATCGTGTGTGTAGGACTAGCAACTTTGAATAACCACTGCGTGATGCAACTTGAATAACCACTGCGTGATGCAACTTGAATAACCACTGCGTGATATATACGGAGAAGTTCACACATGATATCTTGGATGGACGCCCAGTTGGGTATCAAAGAAATAGACAAAATACGGCACATATGCCGGGAAACTGAGGTAATTTGTACACAAAGTGCAGCAGAATAAAATTAAGGAGCCTTCAGTTTGGTCTAAGCTTTAACCATGAACAGATCATCGGAAGGATCGGTAGTTCTGCAGTTCCCTTATCTCCCACTTCATACAATGACCTCAGTAATCTCAATACTGAAGTTTTATGCTGACATGACGCGTTAAATCCGTATGGGTCACTCAGAGCAAAGAGTGGCGGAGGTTCCATTTACTAACCAAGATACAGACTCGCTACCAAATTATATTCACCTAATTGTGAGCGAAAATATTTATTTTATTTAAAGGAAACGCTAAACGCCGAGCCCGTGAGGGCTCGATCCTCTGTCCTATAATAGCGACACTGCCCTTCCAGCCATTTAATATATAAATAAGACGTGCCACAGACTCACTTCAGCTTGTGGCACGCGCTGGCACCTTAGACAGCAACACATTTTACTCACCGCAATACCTGGCACAACTACAAGCTTTGGGGGACTGTATTAACTAACTATCTTATTTTTCGTCCAAGTTATGTCGTGTCTTATTAGAAAAATAAGGACTTAGCTAACTAATTCATCCTTTTAAGCTCGTACATTAAAAATGCATGCAAACTCATTTTACAAGATAGCTGATCTGAATACATAACAAATCGATACATACTGCCTCATCTGAATGCATGACTCATGAAAATACACTACCTGATCCGAAGGCATGACTCATCAATACAAACTACGTGATCAGAATACATAATTCATCAATACACACGGCTACGCGGCTTCATCTTGAATACGCAGCTCATCAATACACACCAGTTGATCTGAATACACTAAACCATTTCGGTAATTTACGCGCTTTCAAAAAGAGTGTTCAAACACCTACAATTCCCTTGGGCCGATATTGTTGGGAAATGTTTTGTGAAGTCAGGGAAGGAAGCTGTCAGTCAGGGTACCATCGTAGACTTATTTTCCACTGTTTTTATTCTCTTCCTCGTTTCTGCTGTGTTTACTCTCTTCCCCGTTTGTATTGTGCTCCTTCTCTTTCATCGTTTCCAATGTGTCCACTCTCTTCCTATTTTCCACCGTGCTCATTTTTATTCTCTTACTTGTTTCCACTGTTCAATAACACTGGTCTTCATTTGGAATGTTTTTAATTTTTATTTTTATTCATGGTTGCGATCTTACATATTCTTGGGGTGCTGATTGTAAATATTTAAACCATTTTGCTCTATCACGTAAGTATTTTGAATAAAATACAAATTAATGATAAAAAATGTGAATTTTTAATAAATTGTTACTTTATTAAAATTAGGCAAGTAATGATGGAAAAGCACATTATGTTAGTTTTAAGAACATATGAATTACAAATCAACAAGAATCAAATCAAATGATTATATTAAAAAAATATGCTCCTAATGGTTAGCCTACATATTGAATCAAAGGAAGACTGCTTTGATTTTCGCTTGTGCTGTGCATCGAGACCATTACGTTTCAATGACCAGCAGTAATCCGCCATCATGCTGACATTCCATTTGCCCTGGTATCGAGTTTCCATGGTGCAAATAATCTGATGGAACCACCGCTCTCCTTGTTCCTCACTGTAGTCCCCACAATTGTTGGGAAAATAGTCAAGAAGTGAGTGCAAAAAGTGTATCTTCACACTCATTCTAGACCCAAGTTGTTGGAAACTTAAAATCAAGTCTTGGATCATTTTTTTCATATTCGGGGGAGCGCCTGTTTCCCCGGAAGTTGTGGACAATCTGCTTGAATGAAAACCAGGCATTCACCTCGACACCTGCTAATGCTTCATCAAAATGCTTGTCCTTCATCAATTCCCGAATCTGAGGGCCAACAAAGATTCCTGCCTTTAGCTTGCCTTCACTTATACGAGGAAACTTTGACTCCAGGTACTTGAAAGCAGTTCCATTCTTGTTCAAGGCCTTCACAAATTTTTTCATAAGCCCTAATTTGATGTGGAATGGTGGCAGCAAAATTTTCTTGGGGTCAACTAGTGGCACAGTTTTTACGTTGTGATTTCCGGATAAGAAGCTGGTTCTTGGTGGCCAGTTTTTTTGTTCATAGTGCTGGCTGTCTGCCCTACTATCCCAAAGACACAGAAGACAGGGATACTTGGTGTATCCGCCTTGAATACCTAGTAGGAGAGCAATAACTTTTAAATCACCACAAATGAGAAAATTGTAATTCTGGTACTTGATTGCAGATATCAGTGTCTTCATATTTGTGTAAGTTTCTGACATTTGGACACTATGACCAATTGGCACAGATGCAGCTGTGTTGCCATTGTAGAGAAGTACAGCCTTTAAACTTCTTTTAGAAAAATCAATGAAGAGTTTCCATTCATCTTCTTTGTGTAACATCCCCATGTGTTCAATAAGGCCAGAAATATTTGAACACAAAACTGAAGATTCCTCTTTGTCAAATAACTGAGTGAATTTCGCTTCACGATGACGGTACCAAACGAATGTTGTTCCAGGAGCTAGAAGCCTGTGTTCCTTCAGTCTAGAGCCAAGTAACTGTGCACATTCTTTTGGAAGGTTAACGTCTCTCACCAATCATTGAGCTCAACTTAGTTGAAGGTTTTGGGATCGTCATTTGTTGGTGGTTCGTAGTCTACTTCCATCTCCTAAGAATCACTGGTATCAGACTGATGAAATTTGCCATGTCTCAGGTGGCACAGGAATATCTTCAGAGTGTGGAACAGCCTTATTGCTGAAGGAATATTTGGGTATATTATGCGATCTTTAGTCTTCTTGTTGAATCCAGCTTCTTTAGTCATACAAAAGTAGCAGTCATCATGGTGGTTCATCTGCTCCCGCCATACCATTGGTACTCCAAAGGTCATACATTTAAGTTTTCCAACTGACCACATTTGTAGCTTACTGATGCAACTCTTGCAAGCTTTGTGTGGTGCAAATGGTTTGTCCTGGTCTCCAAGTTTGCAGCCAAAATAAGTAAAGTAGCAGCGCTTTAATAAAGGAGTAATGTTGCTCCGGGAATCTGAAGGGATGAATTGCCCGCAGACTTACAAAAATATGTCTGGTGAATTTATGCAGCCTCTAGACATATTAATAATCTGAAAATAAAGAAAAATATATTAGATTTAACATTTAATTCAATATAAAGTAAGCATTTTAATTGGTAATATACCACTTTCTCATTTACTTATGTTATACGAAAAGAGAAAAGTAACGTTTCCGTATAACTTGACAACCTGATGTGATAGAAATGAATAAAAAAAACACAATGAATCACTATTTTCCATATATATACCGAAAAAGATACCATAAAGTCAATAAAAAAATCATGCAGACCAGTGTAATTAAGCAACATATAGTAATCGTCTTCACAACTGAACTCCTTAGGTCCGCTGTGCACCAATATCAAGGCCCATCAGGACCTAAAAATGGTCCAGAATGGACCGAAACGTTGACTAAAGTATCCTCTCCAAGTTTTGTGTTTATTAAATAATTATAATAATTAGTAATTAACGATAATAATTATTATCGTTAATTACTAATTTTATTGGGCAATTCAGACTATATATGAAATCAAACCATTAAGATTATTGATGTAAAATATATAGAGAAATAGGAAAAAATGGAGCATGAGAAGAATAAATAAGTGGGAGAAGAAAGTAGAATGAGAGAAAGATCGTGATAGAATGAGAAATAGAGCGGGCAGAATGAGAGAAAAGGGTTGATAGAATAAGTGATGACAGGGTGATAGAGAGAGAGGAAGTGAGGTAGAATGAGGAGAGAGAGAGAGAGAGATTGAGAGAGAGAGATTGAGAGA
The DNA here is from genome assembly GCA_009830355.1 of Cherax destructor. NCBI lineage: Eukaryota > Metazoa > Arthropoda > Malacostraca > Decapoda > Parastacidae > Cherax > Cherax destructor. The sequence continues at coordinate 216,898 of WNWK01001959.1, forward strand.
GAGAGAGAGAGAGAATGACAGTAAGAGTGATTTAGGAAAAGTGTAAATGTAAAAAGAAGAAATGAATGGGAAAGATAAAATGAGATGGGGAATATAAGGACAGAGAGGGAGGAAAAAGAAAGAGAGAATGGAAGGAGAAGAGAGAGAGAGAGAGAGAGAGAGAGAGAGAGAGAGAGAGAGAGAGAGAGAGAGAGAGGAAAGGGCTCTGCTGAACCTCCCAGGTGATATTCTGCTCATTAACTTAAACACGGGATTTGACAATACTTTTATTTTAAGTTTCCTGATCGAAGTTGATTATAGTCGGTCCCTGCGAGCGAAGTTTATTGAGAGGGAAGGGGGGGATTATCCTCTCTCTCTCTCTCTCTCTCTCTCTCTCTCTCTCTCTCTCTCTCTCTCTCTCTCTCTCTCTCTCTCTTAGGTACACACATAGGAATTCTTTTTTTTATTCCCCTAAAATTAACCCTTGTTTCCAATTTGCAGAAAGTGTCGAAGTGCCACAGAGCAGGAGTGGTGCCACAAACTATGCCACAACCGGCACCCAAATCCAGTCAGCTAAAACAGTTCCTTATACATATACATCACATTTGGCACAAATCCTGCCTGGAACTTCCCCGTCATGGCATCCTGGTTGAAGCAGGAAATAAACACGGGTCACATGACCCTCTGTATCATGTAGCACCATGCAGCATTTGTCTTGTAATTTACACTGCTCGACGGCCAAGGAGAACCCCATCTTCAGTAGAAAGAGCACTACAGCTCGCTCCCTAGGCTTGTAGAATTTTGTCCAATGTAAAATGTACGGCTTTATCTTTGTTGGGGCAATGTTTGAATTGCCGTACTTTCGGGCATATAAGGCGCGCCTTTTTCCCACGAAAAAAAGGTCTTGGAAAATTGGTCTGCGCCTTGTAAGGTCAAGGTCAAGGGAAGGCTTTGCGTTACGCTTTAGCGTAAAGTAAGAGGGTAATTAGCCTTTGAATGTCATTATTTACTGTTACGATACTTTTGTCGTGCGCCTTATACGCGGGAAAATGCGGTAGCCTCCTGGTAAATAATCAACGTAAATAATATATTATACTTTCTTTCCAGCTGCTCATTTCTCACACTTATTGAAGAATGGGAGATGATTAATATAATACCTGGCCTCACCTGTTTGTAGAACGAAGAGTTTGGTTGTTAATATTTTTAAATTGAATTTTGAGACGAATCTTTCACTTTCTCCTCCATACGTTATATAAATGGTTGTTTTTATGGAGATTCCTCCTTCGTGGCTGTATTATATACCATGTAGTGTATGGTACAGAACACTTGCTGCAGTGCTTTGAGCCTGGTGTGTAAGAGATTAATATACCATTAGATAATGAGGAACAAAATGGAACAATACCATTACTTGAACAATTCACAAATAACCCACACATAGGCGAGAGGAGATTACGACGACGTTTCGATCCAACTTGGACCATTTACAAAGTTTGGGCCGAGACATAGTTCTTGGGGAAAGAATGTATACCAGCGTTCTGTAAGCTATCCAAGGTAAATTTATACTGCTTGCACTCACTTTTGCTTTAAGTATTAGCAAACGTGTATAAGCTTAGCCAAGATCTTACTGTATTTGATTATCTTTATAAATACTCGACAAGCTTGGTATAAATAACTTTTCACCTTCCTAAAAGATCAATGTATTTTTGCATAATATAACTTGTGGCAATTTTTTCTATACATGTCAAGATTATTGCTTTATTCAATACTAATATTATGTATGTGGACTTTGCACTGAAGCACAGTTTGCATGGGTGAAGGTGACTGCTGGCCACAGCCTGCACCAGCTGTCATGTGTCAGCTGGCCACAGGCTGCACCAGCTGTCATGTGTCAGCTGTCACAATTCACTCTCCTCTGTTCCCAATAGTCAAAGTCTCCTGATACCTTCCCAATAGTAATTATATTAGGGAATTCTAAATAGAGTTAATTATGCAATATAAACATGAGCTAGAAATTGCAGTATTATTAAAATGTCGTAAAACTTATATATTTTTATTAGTTTATTTAATAAATTTAAATTTAGAATCGTTTCAATAAACTCTCTTGAATTATTTCCTTGTTTATATACTTTCGTTACCGCGAATAACAGGTCGTAAGCATTATTGCTTCCATTATCTTTACTCTCATCTTCAACACTTTATTATTTCTAATTTCAGCTTCACCCCACCATTATCTTCGTTCGTATATCTCCATTTTTTCCTTCCAGTTATACCCTGCATCATCACCTCTGCCTCCATCCTTAACTTCATCTACGTCACTCCTTCTCTCTTAACCTTCCTATTATCTAATGGTTCCGATTCTTTGAATACTTTGATGTCAGAGAGTGACAGGTTTTGACCCTATGATGTGGATGCTGAGTGAAGGCTGAAGTTCCTCACTCTTACTCAGTCTCACACTCGCTCATTCACTCACCCTCTTTCACACACTCATCCTTCTACACACACACACACACACACACACAAACACACTCATTCGCACCCTTTCATCCGTACTATCACACAAATGCATTCTCATAAACTCACAATCTCATGTACTCAGTACTCTCACTAATTTCACTCGCTCTCTCACTTGCACTCTCGCCAGTGGCCTGGTGGCAAAAGCCCTCGCTTCACACGGTGAGGGTCCGGGTTCGATTCCAGGCGAAGGGGTGGAAACATCGGACGTGTTTCCTTACACCGGTTGTCTATGTTCACCCATCAGTAAAATGGGTACCTGGGTGTTAGTGGACTGGTGTGGGTCGCATCCTGGGACAAAACTGACCTAATTTGCCCGGAATGCTAAGCATAAGAAGCGGCTTTCTATATAGTAGTATGTCATTGATGTCAGCTAGGACTGTATACCTTGTACATGTACTTGTAGAAATAAAGATAATATTATTATTATTATTATTATTATTATTATTATTATTATTATTATTATTATTATTATTATTATTATTATTATTATTATTATACTCATTCACTCACTCTCACACTTACACATTCTCATTCACTAAATCACTTTCTCTCACATACACGATCACTTCTAAATCACTAACACATTCACTCGCTAACCGATCATTTCACTCTATCCACTCTACTCTCTCCCCTTCTCCCTTCCCTCTTCTTTTTAATCTCTTCGTCGGTTTATTGCATTATTTGTTTGCTGGACTCTACTCATATCTATTTTTTTCTAATTCTCCTTCTATATTTCTGTTCTGTTCTGTTCTGTTCTGTCTGTCTCTCTCTCTCTCTCATTCTCTCTCTCTCTCTCTCTCTCTCTCTCTCTCTCTCTCTCTCTCTCTCTCTCTCTCTCTCTCTCTCTCTATCTCTATATCTCTCCTCTTACTGATCCATTCTTCTCTTTCACTATTCTATTGGATAATCTCATCTAGAATTGGTTTACCCCATTCAGGGGGAGGGGAGGGGGGAGGGGGAGTGTGGGATGATAGGGGTTAGAAGGGGGCAAGAGAAGATGGAAGGGGGACAGGGAAATGGAATGGGTAGATAAGAGAGAGGGAAGAGGTGGGAGGGGTAATGGGGAATGAGGAGGAGATGAAGGGAGTGGCATGGGTTGGATGGTGTTACGGCCCCCTACCTAACAATGGTTGTTAGGTAGTTACCTTACCGGCCGCAGTCAAGGGGTTACGTCATCAGACCTGATGTTTGACTGCCGGGCCGGCTTGACTGACAGTGTCATCGAGACTCTCCCCTATTCAACACTGGAGAGTCCACCAGCTCACTGATATACTACTGGAGTTCGCCAGTCAGACCTGCGTGAGAGTTGCAGACTCATGCAGTGTGGTGCTGGTGATAGCCTACAACAAGGAGAGCGGCGAGGTCACCAGAATCTACGATGTACCTGCGACGATGTACCTGCGACGATGTACCTGCGACGATGTACCTGCGACGATGTACCTGCGACGATGTACCTGCGACGATGTACCTGAGATTGTTTACCCGGAGATTGTTAACAGGAGTGTCAGGTTTTTTAGTGGTGTCAGAGAGTTTGTGACGGTGGCACGACACAAGTTAAGAGTCGTGTGTTTGATGTGTCATAACGCGGTGAAAAGGCTTAATTAGAGATGAGTTCATGTTACAGGGGGCGTGTCGTGAGACACAGAGATGGTGTCGTGTGACACAGGGAAGGTGTCTTATGTGCACAGAGAGAAGGGTGTCGTGTGACACAGAAGAGAAAGCGTGTCGGGTGACACCGGGGGCGTGTCATGTGACACAGAGAACGGGTGTCATGGGACCCCGTGAGAAGGCGTGCCATAAGACAGAGACAAGGGTGTCTGAGGACACGGTGGAGAAGGAGTATCATGACAAGGTGTGGTAGTGTCCTGCGTGACACTAGAAGATGGCAGCGACTTGACACTACACCGAATACTTGATTTTACTTGTGACTTTTATCTTGTACTGTGGTAAATAGGTTTTTACACAGATTATTAGATTATATGTTTTTATTCAGATTATATGCTTTTATATTAATAATATATATTTAATATAATAAAAATCTGAAAAATGAGATTTTACTTAGTATCCCAAACAGTCGTTAATTACAAATGTTTATTTATTTGTAATAGATGGGGAAGGCTGGAGGGAGTGGGTGGAGGGGCAGGGTGGAGGAGGAAAGTTGATGAGGTAGGGAAGTAGGGGAGGGAGGGGAGTGAGGAGGGAGGGAGTGAGGAGGGTGGGGAGTGGGTGTGGGTGGGGAGTGGGTGAGGGAGGGGAGTGGGTGAGTCAGGGGAGTGGGTGGGTGAGGGAGGGGAGTGGGTGAGGGAGGGGATAGGGGAGTAGGGGTGGAGGGAGGGGATAGGGGAGATAGGGGAGTGGGGGAGAGAGGGGAGAGGGCTAAGGAACCTGATGGGGCTAAGTAAAGTGATGGGGTGAGGGGAACTGATGAGAGTAAGGGAAAATTAAGGTTTAATGCAATTGATAGGTAAAGGAAATTAGGGTAAATAAATCTCCTCAGTGGGCGAAACGTCGTAATAAATATAGATTTCATTACCAGAGTACTTAACTATTATTATTATGTTTATCATTATTTTCGTTATTATAATTATTTATTATTATTATTATTATCGTTATATTATTATTATTATTATTATTAGTAGTAGTTTTATACGTTCGAAAGCGTTAAACTGGGGTGGGGTAATTCAACTCTGGTATTGAAGGCTCGATCCTCAGTTTGACATTGTTGAAACACAAGTACAGCTCTAATCTCAATATTGTGTAGCAAAATAATCGTAAATTAAAAAAAAATTATCCAGCCAATTTTTTAAATATTTATTCTCAGCAATTTGATCCCAAAAATGCTTATGCTAATTCCGAAATAATTTAGTTGCAGACTCGTTCATTGCAACAGCATTGTTGTATGACTAGAGATCATTTGAGATTAATTGATGATTTGTATTGTCATTTATCTGAAAGAATTGTACTGGCTTTAGAAACAAAGGCATCAGTAATGATTGAAGTGGGTGGTGGGGAGGGGGTGGTTTTGGGGAGGGGTGGTTTTGGGGGAGAGGGAGGTAGTGGGGAGGGGTGGTGATGATGGTGGAGGTGGGGAGAGGTGGTGATGGTGGTGGTGGGGAAGGGGGTGATGATGGTAGTAGTAATGATAGTGATGGTGGTGGGGGAGGGGTGGTGGTGATGGTGGGGGAGGGGTGGTGGTGATGGTGGGGGAGGGGTGGTGGTGATGGTGGGGAGGGTGGTGGTGATGGTGGGGAGGGGTGGTGGTGATGGTGTGGGAGGGGTGGTGGTGATGGTGGGGGAGGGGTGGTGGTGATGGTGGGGGAGGGGTGGTGATGATGGCATAGTGCCAGACAAGTAGAAAAGGGCAAATGTAATACCTATTTACAAGGCAGGTGACAGGTCCTTAGCTTCGAACTATAGACCAATAAGCCTTACCTCCATAGTTGGTAAATTTATGGAGTCAATAATTGCCGAGGCAATTCGTAGCCATCTTGAAAAGCATAAATTGATTAATGAATCTCAACACGGTTTTACAAAGGGGCGTTCCTGTCTTACGAATTTACTAACTTTTTTCACTAAGGTGTTTGAGGAGGTAGATCATGGTAATGAATATGATATTGTGTATATGGACTTCAGTAAGGCTTTCGATAAAGTTCCACATCAGAGGCTACTGGGGAAACTTAAGGCACACGGAATAAGAGGAGAAATTTTTTCCTGGGTAGAGGCATGGTTGACAAATAGGCGGCAGAGAGTGTGCATAAATGGAGAGAAATCAGAATGGGGGCACGTCTCAAGCGGTGTTCCACAGGGGTCAGTTTTGTGCCCCCTGTTATTTACAATTTACATAAACGACATAGATGAGGGAATAAATAGCAACATAAGTAAATTTGCTGATGACACCAAAATAGGCCGTCCAATTCATTCAAATGAGGACTTTAGAGCACTCCAGGATGATTTGAATAGACTGATGCAGTGGTCGGAGAAGTGGCAGATGCAATTTAATGTAGACAAATGCAAAGTTCTAAATGTTGGGCAGAAATATAACCATGCCACATATAAACTGAATAATGTAGATCTTATTACTTGTGATTGCGAGAAGGATTTAGGAGTTCTGGTTAGTAGTAATCTGAAGCCAAGACAACAGTGCATAAGTGTTCGCAATAAAGCTAACAGAATCCTTGGCTTCATATCAAGAAGTATAAATAATAGAAGTCCTCAGGTTGTTCTTCAACTCAATATATCTTTGGTTAGGCCTCATTTAGATTATGCTGCACAGTTCTGGTCACCGTATTACAGAATGGATATAAATGCTCTGGAAAACGTACAGAGGAGGATGACAAAGTTGATCCCATGTATCAGAAATCTTCCCTATGAGGATAGACTGAGGGCCCTGAATCTGCACTCTCTAGAAAGGCGTAGAATTAGGGGGGATGTGATTGAGGTGTATAAATGGAAAACAGGAATTAATAAAGGGGATGTAAATAGCGTGCTGAAAATATCCAGCCAAGACAGGACTCGCAGCAATGGTTTTAAGTTGGAAAAGTTCAGATTCAGGAAGGATATAGGAAAGCACTGGTTTGGTAATAGAGTTGTGGATGAGTGGAACAAACTCCCGAGTACCGTCATAGGGGCTGGGACGTTGTGTAGTTTTAAAAATAGGTTAGATAAATACATGAGTGGGTGTGGGTGGGTGTGAGTTTGGACCTGACTAGCTTGTACTACCAGGTCAGTTGCCGTACTAATTCCTTAAGCCTGTTGGAGACTTGGACTTGCCTCGCATGGGCCAGTAGGCCTGCTGCAGTGTTCCTTCTTTCTAATGTTCTTATGTTTTTAAGAAATAAAGATCATTATTATTATTATTATTATTATTATTATTATTATTATTATTATTATTATTATTATATGTAACAGCAACGTTGACTATTAATATATCGTAATTTCTTCTTAAGTACGTCGATATAAGTTTTTCCCTCTCTTCTGTTTACTTATCAACTTATTTTTTTTGGCCTTTCCCTCTCCATTCTTTCTTACGCCTCCTCCTCCTTCCGTCTCCCCCGACCTTCTGCGTCTCAGTCTTCTTCCCGTCATTTCTCTCTCCCCTTCCAGCACTTTTTCCTCTCTTCCCTGGTCCAGACACCCTCAGTTCTGCTACTCCCTCAGGGCAAGACGCAGCTGCTGTAGGTTTGTGTGTGTGTGTGTGTGTGTGCGTGCGTAAGTGCGTGTGTGTGTGTGTGTATGTATGTGTGGTGTTTTTTGCTTAATTATGGAATTAGAGATATGCATATTCCAGGTCATGGTTTAATGATGCTGCGAACATCTTTTTAAGTATTCCTTCATCCATATATCTGAAGGCTGTTTTAAAGTCTGCCAGTTTCTCATTATTATTATTACTAGTAATAGTAGTAGTAGTAGCAGCAGCAGTAGTAATAATAGCACTAGTAGTAGAAGTAATAAACGCAAGGTTATAGAGCGTCTAGGGAATGGGATATGATTTTATCACATTTGTCATGTCAAAATTCCCCTTCATTCAGTGATGTCTTGCCAGAAGTTCAGTGATGTCTTGCCAGAAGTTCAGTGATGTCTTGACAGAAGTTCAGTGATGTCTTGCCAGAAGTTCAGTGATGTCTTGCCAGAAGTTCAGTGATGTCTTGCCAGAAGTTCAGTGATGTCTTGCCAGAAGTTCAGTGATGTCTTACGAGAAGTTCAGTGATGTCTTGCCAGAAGTTCAGTGATGTCTTGCCAGAAGTGCAGTGATGTCTTGCCAGAAGTGCAGTGATGTCTTGCCAGAAGTGCAGTGATGTCTTGCCAGAAGTGCAGTGATGTCTTGCCAGAAGTGCAGTGATGTCTTGCCAGAAGTGCAGTGGTGTCTTGCCAGAAGTGCAGTGATGTCTTGCCAGAAGTGCAGTGATGTCTTGCCAGAAGTTCAGTGATGTCTTACCAGAAGTGCGCTAACATCACAATTCAAACGACCCATCCCCATGCCAGAGTGCAGGCACTTGATTTACCATTCTAGTATTTAAGGCCTATTAGGTAGATATTAGGTTTGTCAGGAAACAGGACAAGTGTTTCTTGACGTGGGTCTTAGTCATATGATGACCCACAGCTGGAGATTTTGGTCATCTGACCGAGGCCTTCCACTGGCTTACCGGTCCACCCCTTAAAAATTATGGTTATGACTCTAACCAAATATTATAGGTTACTACTACTATTATTACGCTAATAGGTATAAGTACTTTAGCAAACACTTAAACAATGTCAAAATGGAATTTACTATATATATTTTTAATTAAAAATTTATTAAATAAACAAATAAAGCTTAATCTTGTGGCAGTAAGAAATACTAGCAACTAATTTTGTGAGTTAATAATTTATTTCTTAGTTTATTTTAACACAATGTATTATTCATAACAATAACAAATTGGTAAGGAAAACTTAACTGGCTAGATGGAACATAAACATTCATAAAGTTAATTCTTTATTCTGGAAAGTCAGTCACAAAATTTATTAACATTACTGGGGTGAGTATTAACATTACTGGGGTGAGTATTAACATTACTGGGGTGAGTATTAACATTACTGGGGTGAGTATTAACATTACTGGGGTGAGTATTAAATACGGGTATTACATTACTGGGGTGAGTATTAACATTACTGGGGTGAGTATTAACATTACTGGGGTGAGTATTAACATTACTGGGGTGAGTATTAACATTACTGGGGTGAGTATTAACATTACTGGGGTGAGTATTAACATTACTGGGGTGAGTATTAACATTACTGGGGTGAGTATTAACATTACTGGGGTGAGTATTAACATTACTGGGGTGAGTATTAACATTACTGGGGTGAGTATTAACATTACTGGGGTGAGTATTAACATTACTGGGGTGAGTATTAACATTACTGGGGAGAGTATTAACATTACTGGGGAGTATTAACATTACTGGGGTGAGTATTAACATTACTGGGGTGAGTATTAACATTACTGGGGCGAGTATTAACATTACTGGGGCGAGTATTAACATTACTGGGGTGAGTATTAACATTACTGGGGTGAGTATTAACATTACTGGGGTGAGTATTAACATTACTGGGGTGAGTATTAACATTACTGGGGTGAGTATTAACATTACTGGGGTGAGTATTAACATTACTGGGGTGAGTATTAACATTACTGGGGTGAGTATTAACATTACTGGGGTGAGTATTAACATTACTGGGGTGAGTATTAACATTACTGGGGCGAGTATTAACATTACTGGGGCGAGTATTAACATTACTGGGGTGAGTATTAACATTACTGGGGTGAGTATTAACATTACTGGGGTGAGTATTAACATTATTGTGGGCGAGTATTAACATTACTGGGTGAGTATTAACATTACTGGGGTGAGTATTAACATTACTGGGGGAGTATTAACATTACTGGGGTGAGTATTAACATTACTGGGGTGAGTATTAACATTACTGGGGTGAGTATAAACATTACTGGGGTGAGTATAAACATTACTGGGGTGAGTATTAACATTACTGGGGTGAGTATTGATCAGTGTATAACCAGAACAGTGATTTTTCGCTAGTTTTTCTTTGCAATGAAAGTTTTGTCTTATCGCCGTTCTACTTTCTTTTTCAGATTAGAAAGCCTCCAATCCAGTGGCATATTTTGCCTTTTATTCTTCCTGTGTTGTGCCATTTCCGGATTAGTCCATAGGTACATCAACCAAAAGTATTTTCAAAATCTAATTAAATGCAATATACCAATATACAAAGTGTTATACAGAAGGGTTTTCACTCTTCAAGTATTTCCTGTGAAATGACCCTCCGTAATGAAATACCCCTTATCCTTTCTTCAGAGAGCAGGCACTCTTTTCTTGTCGTTCTAGTGCCACGTTAATAAAGGTCTTATTATTTCTTCTTTCAAAGTTTATTCTTACCTCCATTCTTTATAAGTCTCGTTGTTGACAACAACAAAGTAACCACCTACACCACCACAACAACAACTACAATCATTACCACCACCACACCTTCATCACAACTACCACCACCACTTCCCCCTTCTTCTGACACCACCGTCACCACCACAAGAAACACCGCCATCGCTACCATAAAGTTAACCATTACCACCAGCGCTATTACTGTCACCAGCACTACCACCACCAGTACCATCAGCACTAGCACCATCACCATGGCCAGCACTACCTTCATTTTCACATCTACCACAACCATCGTCACCTGCACAACCACCACCAAACCAAACCAATATCCCAATTACTTCCACCATTATCACCACCACCACTGCTAATGTACCACCACCATTATAACTACCACCATCAGCACCACCACCAACACTTCCACAATTGCCAACATCCACACACCCACAATTACCCGCGACTCCACCTCGACCTCCACAAAAATGATCATCGCCACCACCACCTCCACCACTATCACCAACACCACCCCCGCCACCACCACCTCCACCACTATCACCAACACCACCCTAACAACAACAATGATAACACGACGGGAACCACCACCAACCCTCAATGACAACAACATCGACACCAACAACACTACCACCACCCACAATAACAACAGCAACGACACCATCACCACTACCTACAATAACAACAACAACGACACTACCACCATCAGCACAGCCCCCATCAACAACAACAACAACAATCACCAAGCCGCCACCATCAACAACAACAAAACTACCACCACCACAACCAACAAAACAACAACAACGACACCACCACTACTCAGAACAATACCAAAACCCCTACTACCCACAACAACAACTACACCACCACCACCATTACCAACAACAACATGAACAAAGCCACATCCACCAGTACCCACAAAAGTAACAACTACACCACCACCACCACAACAACAACAAAACCCCTACTACCCACAACAACAAAACCACCACCCCCCACAACAACAAAAGCAACAACTATACCACCACCACCACAACAACAAAAGCAACAACTACACCACCACAACAACAACAACAAAAGCAACAGATCATTTAGTTAATTTGACTGATACTTTTCATTGCAATATATGATTACAGATATATTTATTAATTGAATTATTAATGTTATTTTTGCTTGTCCCAGATCTTTGAACTTGTACAAAAAGACAGGAATGCCATAAATAATTGAATTTTATTGTAATGTAAATTATTGTTATATTGTAATGTTAATTAATTTCATATTTATTGTTAATTATCGTTATATGTAATTTAATTATTTTTATATCCTAATGTTAATGATAGATGTAATATGTTATTATTATATTAATGAGGGAGCGCTAAATTCGAAAGGCTTACACAGCGCCTGAAGAATGGCAGGTAATTAGGTTTGAGCCGAGGAATTCAAGGGGTAGCTTCAATTCCTTGGATTGAGAGCTCTTCGCCAGCATCAAGGTGCTGATTGAGAGCATCAGTAATGGCCTAGTGGCTTACGCGACGGTCTGGAGTTTTGAGACTCTGTGACCGCGGGTTCGAACCCCACCCGTGGTATGGTTTATCAGTGTATATACACATAAATATACATCTCCAGGTGTATATTCACCCCTGCTGCTGTATATCCACAGATATACGCTTCCAGGTGTATTTAGACACCTCCAGGTGTATGTACACACATACACATAGCCAGGTGTATGTATTGTACATAGATACACACAGCTACATGAGCCTGGCCTATGACCGGGCTCCTAGAGTAGAAAAACTCTCGAAACTCATCAAAAGTATATCAAAGGTATATCCACCACCAAAATCACTGCCAGCATAGCCACCACAATCACTGGCAGCACCGCCACCACAATCACCACCACCAGAACTGCCACTATCACAATCCCTACCAGCACTACCACAACCACCATTACCAATGCTGCTACTGCCACAACAGTCACTACCATCGTTCCCATCACTACCGCCACAAATACTACCATTACAATCACTACAACCACCAAAATCCCAATCAGTAACAAAACCACCAAAATCCCAATCAGTAACAAAACCACCAAACACCATCACAATCACTACTACTACATCTATCACCATTATCACAACCACCAGCATCACAGTTACTACCATAACCATCATCATAGTCGCTACCAACACATCTTTAACTTCTACTACTACAATCACAATTAGCATCATAATCACCACCATTACTACAACTACCATCCTAAAATATTTTAGCACATTTTTCCATATTATTTCACATAATTAAAAAAAAATCATATGAAAAGTCCATAAAATTCTATATTATTATTGCATTTACGACGTTGGAGAGTAGACGGAGGCATTTCTTGACATATTTCCACAACCACCACAATCACAACCATCATCACTACCATCATCACAATCACAACCATCACCGTAACTTTCACCACCACCCCACTTACCACCATCATAATCGTTACCATTACGACGAATACCATTACAGTCACAACCCACACAACCACTACCATCAAAATCCCTACCAACGTCACCACCATCACAATCATTACCTATCCCACCACCTCCACCATCACAATCACCACCACAAAAACAACAACCAACACCACTACCACCATCACAATCACCACCACCACAACAACAACCAACACCACTACCACCATCACAATCACCACCACCACAACAACAACCAACACCACTACCACCATCACAATCACCACAACAACAACCAACACCACTACCACCATCACAATCACCACAACAACAACCAACACCACTACCACCATCAAAATCACCACCACCACAACATTTCTCATATTAAAAGAGAATGCTGAAAAAAACATCCGAGATTTTTTAGCTTGTCTGATTTAGATTTCTGGGTAAACTCACTCAGATATGAACCAGGTTGAGAAGATAGGGAAGGCCAGGCAGTTTTTCAAGGGATCCGTCTCTGATGTAGAAGGGGGAGGAAGACGATAGGGAAGAAGAGGTGGTGGAGGAGGTAGAGGAGAAGGCAGAAGAGGAAGAAGTGGAAGAAGAAGGAGGAGGAGGAGGAGAATGAGAAAAGGAAGAGGATTATCAGAATGAGAGAGAGAAGAAGGAGGAAAAAATGAGATGTAGGACGAGAAATATACGAGAAGAAAAATAACGAGTAAAGGAATGTTTTGGAGGAGACCACAAGAAAAACAACAACAAAATGAAGAACAAAATAGGAAAAGATTGAGTAGAATAAGAAAAGGGAGTGAAATTAAAAATACCAGAATAGTGAAAAAGGTAGAGATGGAAAAGGTAATCAAGGAACTGGGGTTTGATCTTCGGGGGAGGAAGAGCTGAGACCCAGTGTAAACACGGTTCTTGAAGTGAAGGGAAGAATAGGGAAGGGAGGAAGTGGAAAGGGAGAAGGCGACTCGAAGAAAGGGGGTGAGTACAAGGGGAGAGAGAGAGACGATAGGAGTGAACTGGAGTGGAAAGAGAGGGGGTAGGGGGGTGAGTTGAAAGAGAGAGAAGGGGGTGAGTGGAAAGAGAGAGAGAGAGAGGGATGATAGGAGTGGAAGGGGAAGAGAATGAGGGTGTTGAAGGGCAGGGGTGATAGGAAACGGGAGGAAGAAGAGAAGAAGGATGGTGGTTACTAGGAAGGAGGTGCTCAAGAAGACACAGGTTGATGGGAAATATTTTATAAAGAGAGAGAGAAAAGGAGGCGAAGGGGGAGGTTTAGTAATGGTTACTGTAGAGGGAGAAGAAAGACTGAGGGAAAAAAGTAGAAGATAGGGGAGGGTGATTGAGGTGTGTAAAGATGAACGGAAGGGAGTAGAGAGAGGGGGGGCGAAGAGGAGATAGCAGGGTAGGCGAAGTGTGTAGAGAAGGTAGGGAGGTTTAGTGAGGTGTGCAGAGATGAGTGAGGGAAGGGGAAAGAGTAGAAGCCTGAGTAAGGGAAGAGGAAAGGGTGAAAGAGGGAGTCAGTAAAGGAAGGAAGAGATGCCCACTACAGTTCTGAATAAGGTTTACGTCAGAGAAAGTACTTTCTGTTTTTTTTAGAGAACTGAAAGTCACAATAACGTGGCTGGAACAGTTCCCTAAAAAACTCTCACTTAGAAAAGGAATCTTATGACGATGTTTCGCCCCCATACTGGATTTGTCCAATGACAACTGGGGCGAGAAAATTAGAGAAGACCTGAAGACAATGCGATAGAGAGTGGGTAAGAAAGTAGTAGTAGTGGCGGACGTAGAATTAGCGGCAGTAGTAGTAATAGTAGTGGTAGTACAGGTAGCAGCAGTAACGAGGTAGTGGCAGTAGTAATGATGATAGTAGTAGGGGTAGAAGTAATGTTACAGAGGAACAACATTGAAAGAACTTGTAGTAGTAATGGAATTATTATTATTATTATTGTTGTTATTATTATTATTATTATTATTATTATATTAGTAGTAGTAGTAGTAGTAGTAGCAGTGGTAGTAGAGTAATATTATTAACAAAGCAACAGAGTAAAGAGAGTAGATTGCATTTCAAGACAGTGGAGACTGAAGTACCTCAACCTCAAGGGAACAGAGACCTTCAGTACGTCAACTGGCTCAGGCTACGAAAGAACAGGAAGCAAGAAAGGTAGAAAAAAATCATAAGAGAGGGGAAGGTAAAGAAAATGCAGGTCTAGAGGAAATTAGAGGAGGGGGCAAAGGTCAGGTCAAGTCACAAGTGTTTTTAAGACCAGGGGAATGGAAAAATGTATTGAGAAAAACCAGACAGCTTACGGAAACAAAGTCAGACGTTATAAGGTTTCACTCCTACCGTCAGTGCATTTTTGATGAATTTATCTTTCTTTTAACCTGAGTTCGGTGCATTCGCAGTGTTTTGCTATTTCACACAGTCTCATTATTACGAAATGGAACGGAAATAATAGTTATTTTTCCTCACATTCCATCACACAGGATGGTGTATGTAGGAGCGGAATGTACAAGCCTGAGCTTCAGGGCTGTTCAGTAGCTTCTAAACCCTTTATAGTGGGTTCAGCAGCTACTGAGCCAACTGTGGGTTCGACAGCTAAGGCAGCTTTCAGTAGACAGGAGATTGGAGGAAGCTGAGACAACGCCAGCAGCCTGAGTGATCTAAGACCAGGCCGCAATAATCAGTCGGAGGATCGAGTCTTCACCACTCATTTGCACTGAAGGACTCACAACAGTCTAGTGCTCAGTTAAGTGCAAAAAAACAGTGGGGAAAGTCGGAAAATATGGTACACATAGCTGGGGGTTGTAGTGCTGGGGTTGTTGTTCTGGGGTTGTTACGTTACTGAAGTTACATTACAGTAACTTCAGACAGTAAGTTCGCACAAGTTTATTTAAAAGTTGTTTTGGTGTGGTCATTTAGGGATTAGTAGTTGGGTTAAAGCAGTGTAGATGAGATTGTTAAGTGGAGGGTTGTTTAGTTGAGGTCTTATTGGCTGGGACTGTTTAAAGGGGTTGGACTGCTTGATTCTTAAGTTATGATAGTCTGGATGGGTAGTTGGGTTGAGGTTGAATGGGAGAGAGAGAGAGAGTGAGAGAGAGAGAGAGAGAGAGAGAGAGAGAGAGAGAGAGAGAGAGAGAGAGAGAGAGAGAGAGAGAGAGATACTTTCTGACAACAATATAAGTCGTGGTTCATCGATCGTCTCAAGTTTATTACACACTCTTGGTCGAGCTTGTAGCTCCTGCGGTGAGAGGGAGAGAAACAGAGAGATGGGGAAGTGGGTAGGAAAGATTAAATGGAAGAGAGAAAGAAAGAAGAGAAAGGGGGAAAAAGTGAGGATAGTGTGAGAAAAAGATGATGTGTGAGATGAGAAAGAGGGAAAAACAGAAGAGATAAAAAGGAAAAAAGTTGAGAAGAGAGGGAGAGATATGCGAGGAGACGGGGAGAGAGAGAGAGAGAGAGAGAGAGAGAGAGAGAGAGAGAGAGAGAGAAGAGAGAGAGAGAGAGAGGGTGACAAGAAGCAGAAAGAGAGATACCTGAAAAGGTAGAGTTAGAGAGTACTTGTCAGAGAGTACTTGAAGTGTATATAGGAAGTCCAGATGACAGATCTCATGGTCAATATCATAGCAAAGACATTACCTCATATATATATATATATATATATATATATATATAGAGTGGGTAGGGGATGTGTAGATCAAGTGTTTACAGTGAAGCATATATGTGAACAGTATTTAGATAAAGGTAGAGAAGTTTTTATTGCATTTATGGATTTAGAAAAGGCATATGATAGTGGATAAGGGAGCAATGTGGCAAATGTTGCAAGTGTATGGATTAGGTAGTAAGTTACTGAAGGCTGTAAAGAGTTTTTGAGGATAGTGAGGCTCAGGTTAGGGTGTGTAGGAGAGAGGGAGATTACTTCCCGGTAAAAGTAGGTCTTAGACAGGGATGTGTAATGTCACCATGATTGTTTAATATATTTATAGATGGGGTTGTAAAAGAAGTAAATGCTAGGGTGTTGGGGAGAGGGGTGGGATTAAATTATGGAGAATTAAATGCAAAATGGGAGTTGACACAGTTACTTTTTGCTGATGATACTGTGCTTATGGGAGATTCTAAAGAAAAGTTGCAAAGGTTAGTGGACGAGTTTGGGAGAGTGTGTAAAGGTAGAAAGTTGAAAGTGAACATAGATAAGAGTAAGGTGATGAGGGTATCAAACGATTTAAATAAAGAAAAATTGGATATCACATTGGAGAGGGGGATTATGGAAGAAGTAAATGTTTTCAGATATTTGGGAGTTGACGTGTCAGCGGATGGGTTTATGAAGGATGAGGTTAACCATAGAATTGATGAAGGAAAAAAGGTGAGTGGTGCGTTGAAGTATCTGTGGAGACAAAAAACGTTATCCATGGAGGCAAAGAAGGGAATGTACGAAAGTATAGTGGTACCAACACTCTTATATGGGTGTGAAGCATGGGTTGCAAATGCTGCAGCGAGGAGGAGGCTGGAGGCAGTGGAGATGTCCTGTCTAAGGGCAATGTGTGGTGTAAATATTATGCAGAAAATTCGGAATGTGGAAATTAGGAGAAGGTGTGGAGTTACTAAAAGTATTTGTCAGAGGGCTGAAGAGGGGTTGTTGAGGTGGTTTGGTCATTTAGAGAGAATGGATCAAAGTAGAATGACTTGGAGAGCGTATAAATCTGTAGGGGAAGGAAGGCGGGGTAGGGGTCGTCCTAGAAAAGGTTGGAGGGAAGGGGTAAAGGAGGTATTGTGGGCGAGGGGCTTCGACTTCCAGCAAGCATGTGTGAGCGTGTTAGATAGGAGTGAATGGAGACGAATGGTTTTTGGGACATGATCTGTTGGAGTGTGAGGAGGGTAACATTTTGTGAAGGGATTCAGGGAAACCAGTTAATTGATCTAGTTGGACTTGAGTCCTGGAAATGGGAAGTACAATGCCTGCACTTTAAAGGAGGGGTCTGGGATAGTGACAGCTGGGAGGGACAATTCTCAGCTGTCGTATCTGAGCTCCTCTGCAAAGACAGTAATTATGTATAAGTGTGGTGAAAGTGTTGAATAATGATGAAAGTATTTTCTTTTGGAGATTTTCTTTCTTTTTGGGTCACCCTGCCTCGGTGGGAGACGGCCGACTTGTTGAAAAAAAAAAAAATATATATATATATATATTTGTATATATATATATATTATTTTATATATATATATATATATTATATATATATATATATATATATATATATATATATATATATATATATACAGTGGTACCGTTTACGATGGTCCCCAAACTCACCTTATGTAAGTTTATTTTTAAATGCTTTTGTATGTAATTTTGGGGT
Organism: Cherax destructor; assembly: GCA_009830355.1. NCBI lineage: Eukaryota > Metazoa > Arthropoda > Malacostraca > Decapoda > Parastacidae > Cherax > Cherax destructor. The sequence continues at coordinate 235,151 of WNWK01001959.1, forward strand.
CTAAAAGGACTAGTCTATTTTAACTTTCTTAAGGAGATAAATTCGTTTGGTAATGGCACTTGAACAGCATTCTGAATGAAAAATATCGTAAACCGGGTACCACTGATATATATATATATATATATATATATGAGCTATGGGACCCACAATTTAACAGAGTGGACCCCATCATATATATATATATGTTGGGGTCCACCTCTGGTACAAATGTGGGACCCATAGCCTCGGAGAAGATGGATAAAAGGCTTCAAGGAAGAATATTTGGATTTCTTCCTGAAGCCATTTGAATATTCCACTTCTACCACCCCATCTTTTAATTCTTTTTTTTTAACCAATAGGTATATTTTATTACATAATATGGTACAAAGATATATATATATCTTTTGTATTTATATATATATATATATATATATATATATATATATATATATATATATATATATATATATATATATATATATATATATATATGTCGTGTCGAATAGGTAAATTGGTCAGTTAGAAGACCTCTTTTAAAATTAAGTCCTTTCTAAAATGTTCTCTTATATGTTTAAAGATATATTTTTTCATTTATCTTAATGTAAAAATAAATAATTTTGTTCCAAAAGAACCTTAGGAAACTTACTTAACCCTATTATAACAAGCGCAATTTATTTTAGCATAATCCAAATAAATATATTTTAGGTAAGTTTGCTAATTTAATAATAAACAAACTCAATGAAATATATATTTTTTTCTTTAGATTCAGAATGATTTTTGCGAAATTATTGTATACATAAGTTTCCTTGCCTTATTCGGCAAGAAGAGCGTTGTTTTTGAGCAAAAATCCCAAGTTTTACTTACTCGGTATATATATATATATATATATTTTATATATATATATATATATATAAAAATATATATATATATATATATATATTGTATATATATAGGGGTCAACCTAGGAAAGGTTGGAGGAGGGAAAAAGGAGGTTTTGTGTGCGAGGGCTTGGATTTCCCAGCAAGCATGTGTGAGCGTATTTGATAGGAGTGAATGGAGACAAATGGTTTTAATACTTGACGTGCTGTTGGGGTGGAGCAAGTAACATTTATGAAGGGATTCGGGGAAACCGGCAGGGGACTTGAGTCCTGGAGATGGAAAGTACAGTGTCTGCACTCTGAAGGGGGTGTTAATGTTGCAGTTTTATAACTGTAGTGTAAAGCACCCCTCTGGCAAGACAGTGATGGGTGAATGTTGATGCAAGTTTTTCTTTTTCGGGCCATCCTGCCTTGGTGGGAATCGGCCGATGTGGTAATAAAATAAATAAAATAATATATATATATATAATGTCGTGCCTAATAGGTAAAACTGGTCAGTTAGCAATAACTCATTTAAAACTAAGTCCTTTCTAAAATTTTCTCTTATAAGTTTAAAGATATTTTTTTTTTCATTTATGTTAATGTAAAAAATTATAATTTATTACCAGAAAAACTTTGAAAACTTACCTAACCTTATTATAACAAGTGCAATTTAATTTAGCCTAACCCAACTAAATATATTTTAGATACGTTTACAATAATTTAATTATAAACAAACACAATAAAATATATTATTTTTCGTTAGGTTCAGAATGATTTTGCGAAATTATTGCATGGACAAATTTTCGCTTGTCTTATATGGCAAGAAGAGCGTTGCTATTTAAGCTAAAATCGCAAGTTTTACCTAATCGGCACGACATACACACACACACACACACACACACACACACACACACACACACACACACACACACACACACACACACACACACACACACATACACCCCGGTGGCCTAGTGGGTAAAGCTTTTGGGACGCACGGAGGGGCCAGGTTCAATTCCCGTGGGGCAGAAACATTTCGAAGTGTTTCCTTACCACATACACACACACATATATACAACAGGCCTAGTGTCTAATTGACATGTGCCTAGGACAAAATGGTAACTAACATATAGAGTGTTGCCGTTTAGTGCCTCACAATTACTCTCACCCGCTCGCTACTCCCCCATGCATCCATGCTGTCCTTCACCCGTTACCCCACAGCTGGCGCCCTCCCACCCCACCATGTCACAAGTGCTGGGTTCCAGGAATCTCCACGACAGAGCCTTGGAACCCGGCCACGAGGCATCTGCCAGGTGTGCCATAGGGAATGTGCACTCAATCCCTCTACTGGCAACATCCGTCACACATTGGATGTCTAGGCTCCAGGAGGGCTCCAAATGGGAACAGCCAACAGACCCTCCCAGCAGACAGAGCGACAGCTACCCTGACTTCACCTCTACAGAGGACCTAAAAGCTGCAATCAAATTAACATCCACCAGGACGCTGACACAAAGCAGCTCGCCATCAAGCTGCCAGCAAATTCGCTGACCTCTTGAAGAAAGTCAACGATGCTCCTGCAGACAATGGATCCTGGCACAACCTACTTCTTTTTGGCAATGACTGTTTGGCTGTCCCACCAAGGAGGGACAAGTCACTAGCTACATCTGTTATCAGGGCAATAAATGCATTCCCTAGAGATGACAACCTTGTCCGTCTCCCCTCCAGGGCGTCAAACACCCGCCAGGCAAATGTCAACAACAGGACACCCGACGCCTCAAAAATCAGGGCCCAAATTAGCAGAAAAATAGAAAGGGTAATACTATCGGAACACTGAGGCATAACCAGTGAGGATACCATCGCTCCTAAGGATATCATTACAGCACAAGCCCTGAAGGACAAACATCCACCCAGGGCTCCCAGTACCAACATTGACTCCTTGACATTGCAGCAGGTGAAGAACATTTAACCTTACGGGACGCCGATGTGTATAAAGCTGCTATGTCATTCCCACAGGGCTCAGCAGGAGGTTTCACCGGTTTAAGGCCACAACACTTAAAACAAATGCTCAATCCAGGTCTTGGTGAGGTTTCTAGAGGTTGCTGTCTGAACTCACCAAATTTTCCAATGTGTGCCTGGCTGGCAGTGTCCCAGAGGCCATTAGACCTATTTTCTTTGGTGCCTCACTTGTGCCCTCCGGAAAAAAGGGTGGAGGAATCAGGCCCATTGCAGTGGGCAACACCCTTCGGCGCCTAGTTGCCAAGGCTGCAGTACGAATGGTGAGTCAAGATTTCCTCAATGTTGAAACCAACTCAGCTCGGTTTTGGTGTTCA